>MU184571.1:95444-140130 GCA_016904865.1 Pissodes strobi | reverse complement strand
GTGGCTATAGAAAAGCCACCTAATAGTGGGTCGTGTTTTTATAATTATAAAGATTTCTTTAGTGTGGTACTTTTTGCTGTCGTTAATGCAAATTATGAATTTATGTATGTGCACACTGGTACCAACGGAAGCGTCTCTGATGGTGGTGTAATACAGCATACACAATTTTATGAAAAACTAATGACCGATCAGTTAAACTTGCCGCCACCATCGAACTTACCAGGTACAAATATTAAAGTACCATACATATTTCTCGGTGACCGCGCATTCGCTCTTAATAGACATGTTATGAAGCCCTATTCATTCAAGAATATAAACCACGAAAAAAATATATTTAATTATAGGTTATCTAGAGCCCGAAGAGTAGTCGAAACCGCGTTCGGTATACGGGCAACGCGTTTTAGGATTTTTCGCCGGAAAATAGGTATAAACATTCAACACGTCGATGCTATTGTGCTAGCATGCTGTGCTCTACATAATTATTTGAGGACGAAATCAAAGACATGGAGATCTATGTGTAGACGCTGAAAATAGAAATTATCGTACTTTTCGACCAGGTGACAGGCGGGCAGAAAACTTTGAATTAATGTCACTTGCGCAAAGGACGGAAAAACAGCGCAATGCTGAAGGCAATGATGTTCGAAATAAATTTACGACATATTTCAACGGACAGGGTAGTGTTTCTTTCCAAGAAGACATGTTACAAGTGGTACCATAATCACCTAATATATCAGACAGATAATAAATATTAAAGTTATGTTTATTATTTTAATTACTAACTTCTTCCACATCATCCAAGGTATCTATTCCTCGCCGAGATGGTTCATGGGTTCCTTCACAAAAAACGAACAGTTTATAGTACCATAGTGAAGGCTTGTACACATCGTCACTGCCTGTTCCCGTTTGTTTGGAAGCATTTGCCCGAAAAAATATTAGAACATATTATGGATGTCAACATTCACTCAAAGAAATTACTGACCTTCTTTAACTCCCGCCCATAGGACGTACGCATGTTCTCAAATTTTTTCTTGAAATGTGGCAAATCAATGTCCTGTTGCAATTCGCGAAATATTTCAAACATCATCTCAAATGTTTGCTGTCTCATATCTCGGTTGAAATATTGTTTGTTTTTTTTATCCCACATGTGGGGCCGGTCTCTATAGACTTCTATCACTCGCGTCCAAACTTCATGCTCTCTCGACTGGTCTCTATTTTCCATTTTTAATTTTTTAAACCACAACCAAACACACCAAAAACGTGCTCCGTTCAACTAAAAATGTGTTCCGCTCTTTTTGGTCATGAACGAACTGACAGAAATCGGTCCAATCACGCTACACACGTGTGTCGTAGCAGGGCTGCAGGAACCGATTTAGGGAGCTAGGATGGTCAAGACCCCTGCCGCCCTGCCTTGGAGACAATTTAGTAAATTGCCCCTGCTTGCCTACACACATCACAATTAAGGAGGCAATCAAGGGACATAACCCTAGATTGCCCCTGCGGCAGGCGTGTGAGTAGCCCGCTTTTAATGTGGCCCAGAGCACCTGAACGGAAAAACAAAACGCAGGTTGAAAAATTACCCTATGATATTTCATCATAGCTGGAAAAAACTATGGAAAAATAGGCAAACAGAGAAAAAAAAAAAGGAAAAAGAAAAAGAAGAGAGGGAACGAAAGAAAAAAGAAAAAAAAGTGTCAATAGCAAGCCAAACCCAAAAGCCAAAACCTCAAATATTGTTAATCATACTAAGGATGTCCAAAAAGGGAAATATACTACTAAGCCGAAGCACGTAAAAACGTAATTTAAATTAAAAATATTGGAGGCAACAATAATACCAACAACAATATAAATAGAGATTTAAACTAGGGTTTCCTTGAAGAGATGGAGAACGAGGTCATCGACATTAACGTTCAAAGAAAAAAAGCACCATATATAATAACACTTCGGAAAAAACCCTAGAGGAAAAAAAGCCAATACATGTAAGAAACCTGAGTTTAAGAGAAATGAATACAATTGCTCCTATAAGCATTGTTGGTAAATTTAGTGACACATCGACTTCTAACCAGACCCTTCCTAGCTATATGTTATATGCAACAAAATACTTCGTTTCTCTTGCACGCTTAACCCTTCTTTTTAAATCATGGTATAAAATGCCAATGCCGCGCATATCATTCCAAGTGACTAAAAAATTTGGTACATTACGGGAATTTTTTATGTGTAAATATCTTACTGGGCGGTATGAGAGTAAATCTCGGGAAAATTGACGGAAGTGTGTAAAGAGACGTGGCATCATAGCCCTTGCGCAGTGATTAGTGCGCAGCTACTTCAGCGCTTCCTTGAAAATCGTGTTCTTTCTAACGCTAGAAAGTAGGTAATACCAACCAATTCCAAATAACCGGTTGCCTATATTCAGGCGTCACAAAGACGAAATATACTCTTTATGAGGGCTGCCTAAATATTTGTAAAGCATACAAAATACTAAGGACTTTAAAAATTATCCATGGCCGGGATAAACAACTATTTTTTTAACTATTTATTACCATAAAAGTGCGGGTGGCAATTAACTGTATAATTAACAATCAAATTAGTGGACTGCGTTAAAATAGGGTGGTGGGGGTTTTAACCATAGGTTGTGAATTGAAAAAGGTATCTATACTTTTCTTCTCTTAAATTCTTGTTGCCAAAGGAAAGGGAATAAAAGACAACATTTGAATTATGTTCAGTAAGTATATTAATTTAATTAAATATCTATTTATATTTCGCTATCGCCAATTCGTTCATACCGCATTCAATTCAACATAATTTATATCAGACAGGCCTTAAATCTGAGATATCACAATGGCCTTCTATACCTACAACGTCACAGATACATAGGTGCATAATATGCAATATATTTCTTCCCCCTGTGGAGATGGCTAGAACTAGATCAAAGGGATCTAAGGATAAAACTAATATCACATTTCCCAACAGAGAAGCACTAATAGTTTCCAATGATTAATAATATCTAACATCGACATAGATCTATATATTATCATTATTATTTTACATTTTATGCTTTATATAATGTAATTATTATTAAGAGATCAATAATTACAATTAAAAAAAGGAACATCTCTTTATTTGCGTGATGGACTTAGGGATTAATGGAAATATTGATCCTATCGAGGAGCCTCAATTAATTTTTTTTATAGAAAAAGAAATGTGCTTCAGTCCTAAAGCCCATCAACTATGAAATTTACAATATACCTAATTTTATTATCACATGCATGACGAGTTTTCAGTAATTCGTTGAAAAACAAAAACAAACTTTAAAATAAATACGTATTGGCAAAGTTTTCAACGAACTACTGAATAAGATTATTACCGGGTCACATTACATTCTTGGTATCAAAACTGGACTCGTGCTTGGACCAGATGATACGGTTGAGCTGCGTGAAGGTGACAATGACGGATGAGAGGCTGCAAATTGCATTTGTGCCATCATATGTTCTGGAAACACGAGGTTGGTATAGTCCATAGGGCCTTGTAAAAATGATGGAGCTGCTATGTTCATCCTGGGGGTTGGCGGCCATCAGCCTGTCCATGCTGTAGGGAGCGTGGTGCGGAATTGGCGTTGATTTGACTATGGTAGGTCTTCCAGCGTGGATATAGGACCAGCGTGGATTCATTGCAGGGTAAAATCATTGCATGCAGCGGATTATAGATTGTTAAGCTTCTGCTAAACGCCTCTAATCTGGCTTTGGAAGCAGCTGTTGATCGTCTCCTCAGCTTTCCTGTACTGCCGCCAATAAACGCATCATCTGAGGAAGGGTCCAAAATCCCAGTAGTTGCCTATGCCGAGATCGTCGTAACTCCTTGGCACCTTCACGAAGCACTTATTTAGGCTCAAATTGTGCCTTATGGAATTTTGCCATCCCTGTTTGTTATCCTTATAATATGGATAATTAGTCATAATGTATTCGTAAATCCCGTTAAGCGTAAGCATTTTTTGCGGTGAACTTCGGATGGCCATCATGATCAACGCATTGTAACTGAATGTTGGTTTGTCGTTTGTCTAATCTTTCTCATTCGCGCTGCTGGAAGAAGACTTGGAACAATCAATTGATAGCATAAAAGTTCATTTCATTTAAAGTCAGAAAGGACAAATATATTTCAGTTTTAGTTACTAATTGACCGCTTTTAATGAACTGATTATGCTATCAAGACCGTTTTAGTTGCTATTTAGAAATAAGTAACCTGTTTGTAATATTAGTTGTATGTGTGAAAGGATGAATGCTTAAAATTAATATAGAAAATACTGTATATATTTATCATATTTAATGCAATTTACACCTGCATTATTAAAGCAAATCAAAATGAATACATGTTTCAATTCATTCTATAGATAGAATCTCGATACCCTACAGTAATACAGTTCATTAAAAGTGGTCAAATAGTAACTAAGATGCCACCCCCTCATTTATGGTTTTAAGCAATAATAAAATTAATTGTTTATCTCGACCAAGTGGACTGTATTAAAATAGGGTGGTTGGGGTTTTATCTATAGGTTGTGAATTGAAAAAGGGATCTATACTTTTCTTCTCTTAAATTCTTGTTGCCAAAGGAAAGGGAATAAAAGACAACATTTGAATTATGTTCAGTAAATATATTAATTTAATTAAATATCTATTTATATTTCTTTATCTCCAATTCATTCACACCGCATTCAATTCAACATAATTCATATCAGACAGGCCTTAAATCTGAGATATCACAATGGCCTTCTATATCTACAACGTCACAGTGATACATAGGTACATATACAATATATTTCTTCGCCCTGTGGAGATGGCTAGAACTAGATCAAGGGGATCAAAGGATTATATCACATTTCCCAATAGAGAAGCACTAATAGTTTCCAATGATTAATAATATCTAACATCGTCATGGATCTATATACTATTATTATTATTTTGCACTTTATGCTTTATATAATGTAATTATTATTAAGAGATTAATAATTAGAATTAAAAAAAGGAACATCTCCTTATTTGAGTGATGGACTTGGGGATTAATGGAAATATTGATCCTATCGAGGAGCCTCAATAATTTGTTTTACAGAAAAAGAAATGTGCTTCAGTCCTAAAGCCCGTCGAATATTTTGATTTCGAGAGAAATCTTTACATTCTGTACTTATCTATTATCTACCCAACTATGAAATTTACAATATATCTAATTTTATTATCACATGCATGACGAGTTTTCAGTAATTCGTTGAAAAACAGAAACAAATTTTAAAATAAATAATTATTTGCAAAGTTTTCAAAGAACTACCGAATAAGATTATTACCGGGTCACATTACATTCTTGGTACCAAAACTGGACTCGTACTTGGACCAGTTGATACCGTTGAGCTGCCTGAGGGTGACAATGAAGAATGAAACGCTGCAAATTGCCTTTGTTATATTATATATGTTCTGGAAGCACGAGGTTGGTATAGTCCATAGAGCCTTGTAAAAATGATGGAGCTGCTATGTTCATCCTGGGGGGTTGGGCGGCCATCAGCCTGTCCATGCTGTAGGGAGCGTGATGCGGAATTGGCGTTGGTCTGAATATTGTAGGTCTTCCAGCGTGGATATAGGACCAGCATGGATTCATTGCAGGGTAAAAGGACTGATGCTGCACCATTGCATGCAGCGGATTATAGATTATCAAGCTTCTGCGAAACGCCGCTAATCTGGCTTTAGAAGCAGATGTTGATCGTCTCCTCAGCTTTCCTGTAGTGCCGCCAATGAATACATCATCTGAGGAAGGATCCAAAACCCAGTAGTTGCTTTTGCCGGGATCGTCGTAACTCCTCGGCACCTTTACGAAGCACTTGTCTAAGCTCAAATTGTGCCTTATACAATTTTGACATCCCTGCTTGTTATCTTTATAATATGGAAAATTAGTCATAATGTATTCGTAAATCCCATTAAGCATAAGCCTTTTTTTGCGGCGAACTTCGAATGGCCATCATGATCTACGCATTGTAACTGAAAGTTGGTTTGTCGTTTGTCTTATCTTTCTCATTCGCGCTGCTGGAAGAAAACTTGGAACAATCCATTGTAAGCATAAAAGTTCATTTCATTTAAAGTCAGAAAGGGCAAATATATTTCAGTTTTAGTTACTAATTGGCCACTTTTAATGAACTGTATTACTATAGGGTAGCGAGATTCTATCTATAGGATGAATTGCAACATGTATTCATTTTGATTTGCTTTAATAATGCAGGTGTAAATTGCATTAATTATGATAAATATAAACAGTATTTTCTATATTAATTTCAAGCATTCATTCTTTCACACATACAATTAATATTACAAACAGGTTACTTATTTCTAAATAATGACTAAAACGGTCTTGATTATGCCATCAAGACCGTTTTAGTCGATATTTAGAAAATATAAATATTTATATTTCTTTATTTATTTATTTCAGTCTGCAGATTATGCAGCTACATCCGGGGTACCACAGGGCTCTGTCCTTGGTCCCCTCCTCTTTAACATTTTTATAAATGATATAGGCGACATTCTGGGCATCAACTATTTGTTATATGCCGATGATGTTAAGTTATATGCTAAAATTGGGTCTATGGGAGATTGCTTAAGTGTGCAAACAAATCTAGAGCGAATTGGTATCTGGTGTAAGAATAATAATCTTCAAATTAATATTAAAAAGTGCAATGTTGTATCCTACACTAAGAAAGTTCAACCTATTTATTTTGACTATAGTCTAAACAACCAATATATTGCACGGTCTGACACTTTCAAAGATCTGGGCGTTTTGTTTGATAGTAGGTTATCGTTTACGGCACATTACAACTCTATAATAACGGAATCGTCCAAAATGCTTGGTTTTATAGTGCGCTCTACCAAAGAGTTTAGCCAAATCGATGCCGCAAAAATGTTATATAATAGTTTTATTCGATCTAAGCTCGAGTACGCTGCCGTTGTCTGGTCGCCCGGTTATAACGGACACATTTCTGATATAGAGGGTGTTCAAAGAAAATTTTTGAAATATATAAGTTTCAAACAAGATGGTGTTTATCCTCTTCAAGGTTGTGCCCATGACGAGCTTTTAAATAGATTTAATTTTACTGAATTAAGAAAGCGACGAGATAATTTTCAGTCGCTATTTTTGTATAAGCTGACCAACAATAACATAGACTGTTCTTCGCTACTACATAAGCTTAATTTTAAGGTACCGCGTTTGAACTCTCGCGTAGGTGACACTTTTTACTTGCGGACTCCACGTACCAACGTTCTAAAGTTTGCACCTCTGCATGCAATGTGTGATAGGTACAACAATTCAAATAATCTTGACTTGTTTTATGACAGTCTGCAGAGCTTTAGAGGTAAATTGTGACTTTTTTTTTGTTTTGCTTGTTTGGTTTATTTGGCTTCTTTAATTTTTGAATGTATGTTTTTTTGTTAATGTAAAATATTTGTACTACTTATGTTATTTTCTTTTTTGTTATTTTTTTTTTGCTTCACTGTCTTGTAAATGGGTTTTTTACCTGTAGGGCAGTTTTTGTAAATAAATAAATAAATAAATAAATAAATAAATAAATAAATCTCCAATTCGTTCACACCGCATTCAATTCAACATAATTCATATCAGACAGGCCTTAAATCTGAGATATCACAATGGCCTTCTATATCTACAACGTCACAGTGATACATAGGTACATAATATACAATATATTTCTTCCCCCTGTGGAGATGGCTAGAACTAGATCAAGGGGATCTAAGGATAAAACTAATATCACATTTCCCAACAGAGAAGCACTAATAGTTGTTTCCAATGATTAATAATATCTAACATCGATATGGATCTATATATTATTATTATTATTTTGCACTTTATGCTTTATATAATTTAATTATTATTAAGAGATCAATAATTAGAATTAAAAAAGGAACATATCCATATTTGTGTGATGGACTTAGGGATTAATGGAAATAATGGTCCTATCGAGTAGCCTCAATTAATTTTTTTTATAGAAAAAGAAATGTGCTTCAGTCCTAAAACCCATCGAATATTTTGATTTTGAGAGAAATCTTTACATTCTGCACTTACTTATTATCTACCGAACTATGAAATTTACAATATACCTAATTTTTTTATCACATGCATGACGAGTTTTCAATAATTCCTTGAACAACAAATTTTAAAAGAAATAATTATTGGCAAAGTTTTCAACGAACTACTGAATAAGATTAATACCGGGTCACATTACATTCTTGGTATCAAAACTGGACTCGTACTTGGACCAGTTGATACCGTTGAGCCGCCTGAGGGTGACAATGAAGGATGAAACGCTGCAAATTGCCTTTGTTATATCATATATGTTCTGGAAGCACGAGGTTGCTATAGTCCATAGAGCCTTGTAAAAATGATGGAGCTGCTATGTTCATCATGGGGGGTTGGGCGGCCATCAGCCTGTCCATGCTGTAGGGAGCGTGATGCGGAATTGGCGTTGGTCTGAATATTGTAGGTCTTCCAGCGTGGATATAGGACCAGCATGGATTCATTGCAGGGTAAAAGGACTGATGCTGCACCATTGCATGCAGCGGATTATAGATTATCAAGCTTCTGCGAAACGCCGCTAATCTGGCTTTAGAAGCAGATGTTGATCGTCCCCTCAGCTTTCCTGTAGTGCCGCCAATGAATACATCATCTGAGGAAGGGTCCAAAACCCAGTAGTTGCTTTTGCCGGGATCGTCGTAACTCCTTGGCACCTTTACGAAGCACTTGTTTAGGCTCAAATTGTGCCTTATGGAATTTTGATATCCCTGTTTGTTATCCTTATAATATGGAAAATTAGTCTTTATGTATTCGTAAATTCCATTAAGCGTAAGCCTTTTTTGCGGCGAACTTCGGATGGCCATCATGATCAACGCATTGTAACTGAAAGTTGGTTTGTCGTTTGTGTTATCTTTTTCATCTGCGCGGCTGGAAGAAGACTTGGAACAATTCATTGAAAGCATAAAAGTTCATTGCATTTAAAGTCAGCAAGACCAAACATATTTCAGTTTTAAATTGCATAATCAAGACCGTTTTAGTCATTATTTAGAAATAAGTAACCTGTTTGTAATATTAGTTGTATGTGTGAAAGGATGAATGCTTGAAATTAATATAGAAAATACTGTATATATTTATCATATTTAATGCAATTTACACCTGCATTATTAAAGCAAATCAAAATTAATACATGTTTCAATTCATCCTATAGGTAGAATCTCGTTACCCTATAGTAATACAGTTCATTAAAAGTGGTCAATTAATAAATAAGATACCACCCCCTCCTTTATGGTTTTAAGCAATAATAAAATCAATTGATTATCCCGACCAAGTGGACTGTATTAAAATAGGGTGGCGGGGGTTTTATCTATAGGTTGTGAATTGAAAAAGGTATCTATACTTTTATTCTCTTAAATTCTCGTTGCCAAAGGAAAGGGAATAAAAGACAACATTTGAATTATGTTCAGTAAGTATATTTATTTAATTAAATATCTATTTATATTTCGCTATCGCCAATTCGTTCACACCGCATTCACTTCAACATAATTCATATCAGACAGGCCTTAAATCTGAGATATCACAATGGCCTTCTATATCTACGTCACAGATACATAGGTACATATACAATATATTTCTTCCCCCTGTGGAGATGGCTAGAACTAGATCAAGGGGATCTAAGGATGAAACTAATATCACATTTCCCAACAGAGAAGCACTAATAGTTTCCAATGATTAATAATATCTCACATCGACATGGATCTATATATTATTGTGAACTACTAAAATCCATAAACCTACTAATTAAATATCACCCTGTCTTAAGTTTGAACTTGAACTTGACAAATGTTATATAAACATTCACTGTTAATTATAAACCACTTGAGCGGTCGACGGGAGCGATTTTAATCAATAATGATGCAGCCATCAGTATTTTGTAACATATAAATACGCAGGCAAACGCCAAGTTCATCAGGCTTTCTGGTCTCTCAAACCGCTCAGTCTAGTTGCGGTACAGCACACAGGTGCGTACACTTCTGGATGTTCTATCCCACAACCCCCCTATCTGAAAACACCTATGCACAGGCATAGGGTGATCAGGTCCTTTCCTAACCTGGATGAACGTATGCACAGGTATACGGCATTCGGGGGCTACTAAAAGTGTAGAGAGAGGCGAATTTACGAGTGAAGTATCAGAATTTCCAGTAAAGGGATAGTTTTTGGGGAGTTTTAAAAAGTAGTGAAAGTGCCTTAGCAATTTGTGACAAACTTAAACCAGAAAGACTTACCTTATAAATATCAGAACAAATACATAAATAAAAGTGACGTCGCTTGCTAGAAAAACTTTGAACTAAGCCTCCCTCGAGAAGACATGCATTTCATATTAATTGGGTATATTGTAAACTCTTAATTCATCTATAATCTTAAACACGCCTTTATTAGTATAGAGTCTAACCGTTGTTAAGTTTGTTTGTAACTAAACTTTTTATTGTTTTTATCGATGTGTCTCCTTTATTATCTCTTCTTAACTTGACGTAGTGCGTTCCTAACTCTGAGCTACTCTCCTACACGCTAAGTAAGGCGTAGCGTCACAGTTAAAAAATACAATCGTGACGTGACGTGACACTTTATGCTTTATATAATGAATTATTATTAAGAGGTCAATAATTAGAATTAAAAAAAGGAACATCTCCTTATTTGTGTGATGGACTTAGGGATTAATGGAAATATTGATCCTATCGAGGAGCCTCAATTAATTTTTTTTTACAGAAAAAGAAATGTGCTTCAGTCCTAAAGCACATCGAATATTTTGATTTCGAGAGAAATCATTACATTCTGCACTTACTTATTATCTACCGAACTATGAAATTTGCAATATACCTAATTTTATTATCACATGCATGACGAGTTTTCAGTAATTCGTTGAAAAACAAAAACAAATTTTAAAGTAAATAATTATTGGCAAAGTTTTCAACGAACTACTGAATAAGATTATTACCGGGTTACATTACATTCTTGGTATCAAAACTGGACTCGTGCTTGGACCAGATGATACCGTTGAGCTGCCTGAGGGTGACAATGACGGATGAGACGCTGCAAATTGCCTTTGTGCCATCATATGTTCTGGAAGCACGAGGTTGGTATAGTCCATAGGGCCTTGTAAAAATGATGGAGCAGCTACGTTCATCCTGGGGGGTTGGGCGGCCATCAGCCTGTCCATGCTGTAGGGAGCGTGGTGCGGAATTGGCGTTGGTTTGACTATGGTAGGTCTTCCAGCGTGGATATAGGACCAGCATGGATTCATTGCAGGGTAAAAGGATTGATGCTGCATTATTACATGCAGCGGACTATAGATTGTCAAGCTTCTGCGAAACGCCGCTAATCTGGCTTTGGAATCAGCTGTTGATCGTCTCCTCAGCTTTCCTGTAGTGCCGCCAATGAACACATCATCTGAGGAAGGGTCCAAAACCCAGTAGTTGCCTTTGCCGGGATAGTCGTAAATCCTTGGCACCTTTACGAAACACTTATTTAGGCTCAAATTGTGCCTTATGGAATTTTGCCATCCCTGTTTGTTATCCTTATAGTATGGAAAATTAGTCTTTATGTATTCGTAAATTCCATTAAGCGTAAGCCTTTTTTGCGGCGAACTTCGGATTGCCATCATGATCAACGCATTGTAACTGAAAGTTGGTTTGTCGTTTGTCTTATCTTTTTCATCCGCGCTGCTGGAAGAAGACTTGGAACAATCCAAAGGTGCGCCGTTGTCATCGATGTCACCTATTTACACGAAAGAGAAAATTAAA
This sequence comes from Pissodes strobi, assembly GCA_016904865.1. Classification (NCBI taxonomy): domain Eukaryota; kingdom Metazoa; phylum Arthropoda; class Insecta; order Coleoptera; family Curculionidae; genus Pissodes; species Pissodes strobi. The sequence goes on along the minus strand of MU184571.1, from coordinate 128,287 downwards.
AAAAATTTAAATAGAAAGCCAAACCCAAAAGCCAAATCCTCAAATACTGTTAATGATACTAAGGATGCCCAAAAAAGAAATATACTACTAAGGCGAAGCACATAAAAACGTAGTTAAATTGAAAATATTGGAGGCAACAATAATACCAACAACAATATAGATAGAGATTTAAACTAGGGTTTCCTTGCAGAGATCGAGAACGAGGTCATCGACATTAACGTTCAAAGAAAAAAAGACCAAATATAATAACATTTCGGAAAAAAACCCAGAGGAAAAAAGCCAATACATGTAAGAAATCTAAGTTTAAGAGAAATTAATATAATTGCTCCTATAAGCATTGTTGGTAAATTTAGTGACACATCGAGTTCTAACCAGGCTCTTCCTAGCTTTATGTTATATGCAACAAAAGACATTGTTTCTCTTGCACGCTTAACCCTTCTTTTTAAATTTTGGTATAAAATGCCAATGCCGCGCATATCATTCCAAGTGCCTAAAAAATTTGGTACATTACGGGAATTTTTGATGTGTAAATATCTTACTGGGCGGTATGAGAGTAAATCTCGGGAAAATTCACGGAAGTGTGTAAGGAGATGTGACTTCATAGCCCATGCGCAGTGATTAGTGCGCAGCTACTTCAGCGCTTCCTTGTAAAACGTGTTCTTTCTAACGCCAGAATATAGGCAACCAATTCCAAATATCCGGTTGCCTATATTCAAGCGTCACGAAGACGAAATATACTCTTTACGAGGGCTGCTTAAATATTTGTAAAGCATACAAAATACCAAGGACTTTAAAAATTATCCATGGCCGGGATAAACAACTATTTTTTTAACTATTTATTACCATAAAAGTGCGGGTGGCAATTAACTGTATAATTAACAATCAAATTAGTGGACTGTATTAAAATAGGGTGGTGGGGGATTTAACTATAGGTTGTGAATTGAAAAAGGTATCTATACTTTTCTTCTCTTAAATTCTTGTTGCCAAAGGAAAGGGAATAAAAGACAACATTTGAATTATGTTCAGTAAGTATATTAATTTAATTAAATATCTATTTATATTTCTTTATCTCCAATTCCTTCACACCGCATTCAATTCAACATAATTCATATCAGACAGGCCTTAAATCTGAGATATCACAATGGCCTTCTATATCTACAACCTCATAGGTACATATACAATATATTTCTTCCCCCTGTGGAGATGGCTAGAACAAGATCAAGGGGATCAAAGGATAAAACTAATATCACATTTCCCAATAGAGAAGCACTAATAGTTTCCAATGATTAATAATATCTAACATCGTCATGGATCTATATATTATTATTATTATTATTTTGCACTTTATGCTTTATATAATGTAATTATTATTAAGAGATTAATAATTAGAATTAAAAAAAGGAACATCTCCTTATTTGAGTGATGGACTTGGGGATTAATGGAAATATTGATCCTATCGAGGAGCCTCAATAATTTTTTTCACAGAAAAAGAAATGTGCTTCAGTCCTAAAGCCCGTCGAATATTTTGATTTCGAGAGAAATCTTTACATTCTGTACTTATCTATTATCTACCCAACTATGAAATTTACAATATATCTAATTTTATTATCACATGCATGACGAGTTTTCAGTAATTCGTTGAAAAACAAAAACAAATTTTAAAATAAATAATTATTGGCAAAGTTTTCAAAGAACTACCGAATAAGATTATTACCGGGTCACATTACATTCTTGGAACCAAAACTGGACTCGTACTTGGACCAGTTGATACCGTTGAGCTGCCTGAGGGTGACAATGACGGATGAGACGCTGCAAATTGCCTTTGTGCCATCATATGTTCTGGAAGCACGAGGTTGGTATAGTCAATAAGGCCTTGTAAAAATGATGGAGCTGCTATGTTCATCCTGGGGGGTTGGGCGGCCATCAGCCTGTCCATGCTGTAGAGAGCGTGATGCGGAATTGGCGTTGGTCTGACTATTGTAGGTCTTCCAGCGTGGATATAGGGCCAGCATGGATTCATTGCAGGGTAAAAGGACTGATGCTGCACCATTGCATGCAGCGGATTATAGATTATTAAGCTTCTGCGAAACGCCGCTAATGTGGCTTAAAGGCCTGTACAAACCAGACAACAAAATGTTGCCAACTGTTGGCAACATGTTGACGGGTGTTGGCAACATATTTGTTGAACACAACAACTTGTGTCTGGCTACATGTTGTCAACAGTGTTGTGCGTCCAAACCAAAACCAGTTGAACGTTGAGACTAAACGCAGTGTTGGCGAAAATGGACCCCTCTACTGCTGCTGGTGTTAGTGCTGCTTTTATCATAATAGCTTCCCACGCCGAGAGACGAAAAAGAAGATGGTGGCAGCGACAGTTCTTACAAAATGGGACAACCTATGGTGACAACCTAATGTCGGAGTTACTCCTGAACGATGGTAGTTCATTCCGCAATTTTGTCAGACTTACAAAATCTGATTTCGAAGAAGTTCTTTCTTTGGTTGCCCCTAAAATCATCAAAAAGAATACGAACTACCGTGCCGCGATTCCACCATCAATAAGATTGATGGTCGCTCTACGATGTCTAGCCACAGGAGATTCGTTTACGAGTTTAATGTACCTGTTTAAAATATCTAAGCAATCAATCTCCTCAATTGTACCCGAAGTATGCGAAGCGATCATTGATGTGCTCAAAGGATATTGTCAGGTAAGGAAAAATGAAACAAGGCAGTTATTTATTAATGTATTGTCAATACAAGTAGATGCCTAGTGTTTACAAAAAGGTTTAATGAGATATGTTTTTGGGTAAAAGAAAATCGCTGCATTCTGCCAATAAGGTGGATTGAGACTGTTGCACATTCAAGTGCTGTTGTGGTTGCTGGTGTTGAGTTTCTGGTACGGCACTAAGTGAGCCTGATTGCCACGGCATATGAAAAGAATGCGTTGATGGGTTCGGTGATGGAGACGGGTGGGGTGATGGACTAGATAATGGGATTGAAACTGAAGACGATGTAGGCGACGCTTCCCAAGAATAGTAAATGGTTGATTGATGTGTAGCATCCCTATTATGAGCAAATTCTCTCATCTCTAGTTGAAAAAGTGTGTTGTCTATGCGATTTTTTGCTATAGGTATGGCTCGACTACTTTGATTTGCGCCGCGCATACTACTGGCTACGTTTTCGCCATATACCGCAAAGTCATCTTTTAATTTCACATCATCTTGGACACTTCGCATAAAATTATAAGCTTCGTCAACCCTGCCATCACTTTTTAATGTTTTGATTCGCTTCTTGGATGCTAAAGCGTCCGCGTTCGGCGGAGGTCTTATTGACTGAGAATTCTGGAAATGCGGCTTTGCCTTGGAAGTTGACGCTTCCGATAGAGGTCTTATTGGTTCAGAATTCGATGACTTCGTTGCTATAACAGGATCACCGTCATCTTCAGTTTCATTTTCCTCGGCGTGTTCTGGGGATGATATATTCAGGTCGTCGTCATTATTGCTATTCTCTTCTTCGTCGTTTACCTACAACAAATTTAAATGGTAAAAAAACTTTTTTCGCTTTAATTTAACCTTTAATTTAACAAACCATTGTAACAATCATTTGGATATGCTCGTTTCAATGTCAGTAATTTTGAATTTTCTGTAACAATTCGCAGTTAAATATCCAAAAACAATTCATTTATTTTCTTACATTCGCAAACTTCAATTATAATCTAGCACACCATTGGAATTATTTTAATGTAATTGATTTGTCTACGCCACTGGACTGCAGGCATACAGTTTTTGTAATCCCAAATATGGTTGCCGGAATCTAGAATTTACTATGAAAAGTTGGCGATGTAGATAGGCAACTAACAATGCATCTATTAATTTCACAGCCTTTCTTTAGTTTGTGACATGACTAGGTGCTTTGTTTTGACAGTTACATAATTCAGAATGTTTTGTGAAGTAGATTTGATCGAGTTTTTCGCGGAATTTTCTAATTAAAAAGTGAATTCATGATTACTTAGTTGGTGGTATTTGAATGGACCTCGTATCGACTCGGGTTTTTAGGTTGATCTCGTGTCATCCTGCGGAAGTTAGTTTTTATGAGTCTTGGTGAATAAAACCGATTGTTGCTGAAGCAGGAGTTCCTTTTCGAATAGACCTTCAGGCCTAAAGGTGTAAAGGCGGTGACGGCGGCGTCAGAATGTTTTGTTAATTTCCCTGGAAATTGATAGCAGCTAGGCTAGATATCATAGTTTTTGACGCCAATGGCATTTCAGTATGGATTAGCCGACACTGAGGGAGAGCCGAACATCAGGCTCTTAATTTTACTTTGAAATTTAGTCTTAACTCTACCTACTAAACTTTACTCTAATTGTAACTCCAACTCTGATGGGATCCTGAATTTGAACTGGTTCGAGTGATAGTGCTAAATTTCAATTCATATGGGCAAATGAGGAGACTATAGGAGAGGATCAGGAGATTCACGGACGCGTTCCATTCGAATCGTAGCCGGGTGGGTAGCAATGTAATTGTTGGTTGGAAAGTGGAAATTACATGGCCGGGATGACTCCATGGTTATGAAACCACTTTGCTGAAGAAGCGTTTTGGAGCCCTGAGCATTCTCGTCTGGAATAAGATAAGTGATCCTTTTTACCTTTTAGAAATGTTTGCACATTTTCTCATTATTTCATCTTTTTAAAACTGAAAAACCAACATTTCAAAATTTAATTTTAAGTATCTTTACCGTATCTCTATCTTACCTTTATCTTACTTTTGATTTATCTTGTATATTTACCTTATAGTACAGCTATCTTACCGTAATCTCAACACGAGATTATCTATCTTTAACTTTAAGCCTCATACTTGGATTTTGAGCTGATTAATCAAAATAATTATCTTTAGTGAGTACCTACTATGTATTATAGAGAGTGAATATTCATGTACATACTCAATATTAATCTTGGAAATTTCCATTTGTAAATTTTTGTAAACTATTGTTTCTTACTTATCTTTACTCTAGTTACTACAGAACAAGTAGTGATATTATTTGGCTACATTTAAATTTTTCAAGGGTAAGCTCTAAATTTAATATAAATTAAATTTCTCTCAGAGACGTTTGTCAGATTTTACAATTATCTCCCGATTAGACATATTTTCTAAATACAATATGTGAGTGAAGTTCTTCTTAAGTATTGCTTATTTTATCTTACCTATACAGATTGTTAATTGGTAAAACATTTTGATTATAATTACTATGGAATTATGTAATGAAATATTTTTGACTTATTAATGGGCTGATTGTAACTTACGGGCTATTAGCAGCGAATATTAACTACGATAAGAAGATTCACTCTCCGCGGCGGCACGTCAACGGTATGTCTCCTTCCCCGCGCGAAAACTAGCATGATACTGGCATGTGACCTTTGGACCCGGCGCACACTGGTCGAATTTCTAGGAAAGCTGGCCATAATAAGGTTTACCAGAAATAAGACATAAAAGTTATTAAGTATTACACGTTTAATATATCGTGTTTTTGACAAATAATTGTTGAATTTTTTGCTCATTATCTATATTTGTATATAGGGAGTATCAATTATCACTAACGATAAAAATCATGTATAAAAATCATTTGTATGTTCTTAAATCGTTTTAAAAAATGATTTTGAAAATTAAGGGCTCCTTCGTTGTAAAAAAAAGGGTTTTAAATTTTTAATTCGATGATCCAAATTTTGTTTTTGCAACGGTTAATTCAGGAGTCTCACGAGCAAAATGAATGTTAAGCGGACGACAGAAACGAATTGATGAGGGCCTGCAATTTTGCCATACATGTATGTCAGAGTTATCGCTATTTTTAAAAACTAATCTAATAGGGACGAAACTAGTAAAAAATATAGAAGCATCAGTGCAGCTGTTGTTCATAAACACTTGCTTATATTCTGACTATCCCAAGGTAATATCAAAGCCATATTTACAAATTAAAACTAAATTATAAAATTTTATCTGCTGATTCAGCCAAAGTATTTATTACCTCTTTTTATAATAACATCAGTCTTGCATCAGCAATAATGATTCTACCGAAATTTCAGCTTCAGTTTCACTTACTACAATATTATGGGATTAGGGGTGGGCGACAATAATCGATTATTCGATTCACTTTTAAGAAATTACCGATTAATCGACTTATCGATTAATATTTCAGAAAATATCGATAATCGATTATTTCGATTAATCGATTATTCAGTTATTTGCTAAAATATTAAGCGTTTAATCGATTATTCAATTTCTTGCCCACCCGTACCGATGACTTTACAACAGATATAGCTTTTAAAATTCCAATCTAATAATGCGTTGCGTTAAGGGTAATTTAAATGGCATTTGAAAATACTTTCAGTACAACATATGAAGCAAAAAAAACAGAGAAACGTAAATGCTCAAACAAGACAGCAGCAGGGAAAACTGCGCACGTTACAAATTTAGCCAATAAGGGATCCTCATTTCGACGCGCCATTTTCTGATAATCTGACTTCAGTTGTTGCGCAATTTGGTATAACACCAACACATATCCTCAACGGAGTGTTAGCACGTTAGCAGTATAGTACATCAGTCTTTATCTTTTTATTATGTATTTGGGCAAAACTATATGATAAGAAGGATCACTCTCCGCGGCGGCATGTCAACGGTGTGTCTCCTACCCCGCGCGAACACTAGCAGAATATCGGCAGGCCATGATACAAATAAAACAATCATGTTGGCAGGCGACCTTTGACGCGGCGGCCATAGACCAGCTCATCCTTTTGTCAAATTAATTTTCACGCCTAAATTCTATAGTCGAGTCAATATTCGATATAAGATAATATCGCTATTTTTTAGTTGTGTTGTATTACAAAATAGGAATGAAATATACAGTAAAAATATTGTGCGAAACCTTTAACCAATTTTAAAATCACCCAAAACGCCAAAATTTAATTAAATATTAAAAGATGGGGCAAATTCAAGCAACATTTTCTTCGTGATGTCTTTTGTCAGAATATTAGTATTCGGAAATATGGTGAAATCATTAACACAAAATCAAAATCTTTTAAATATAAGTTACTACATACCTTGAGTATTGTTATCAATAATAACTAATTAAAAACGTTAACAGAGTTTTGAAACAGCCAGTTGAATACAAACTTTATCAAAATATTTATTTGGTGATAATAATAAAAACCATAACGTAAGTTTGACAGGGCTCTGCAAACAATTCAGAAGATATCAATTGTGTTTTTCCAAAGCCAAATAGAGTATTAGAGTGCTATAAATAATTTCGTCATAAATTTGATTAAATATACCGCAAACGAAAATATCGTTTATGGCCAGCTTTTATTTAAATTCAACCTGTGTGCGGTGGAGTTCGCCGATCGTTACCAGGCAACGAAGAAAATCAACGACGATTCCTTTGTAGCGCTCTCTGGCCATTGAGTGGGCCTTCTTGTCGTAGTTAATATTCGCTGCTATTAGCTTATCAGAACCATTAGTTTTAATTAGGGTCGTAAAGAAAATTTCATATACTACGGTCTCATTATATTGTAATCTAGGATCAGTATTGTTAAGTATTGCTTATTCTATCTTACCTATGCCAAGCGTAATTGGTGGTTGGAATTAAGATGTAATTTTGAAAAGATACTCAGTAGAGTCAAAGATTATTATTAAAATTTTTGAGGGAAAGCATATCTTTTATTTCTTGCGTTTACTTTCCTTACATTGGTGTCTTATTATGGATAATGTAATTTGACGGTTTATCTTATCTTTTTTTATCTTTCGGTCTACTTTAGATCTGGCGCCCACATTTAATGGAATTTTCAGAATTCGAACTCACACCCCTTGTGCCACCGCAATAAGACGTATCTGAACAGCGACAGGGTAACTCAAGGAACGTTTAACTCTTACTTTTATTTATTCAAATAATTTCAGTTAAAATCAAAACAGCAATTTTAAAATTCGAAAATAAAAGCAAAAGGGAAAATGTTATACCATTCTTTTAGGAAAAATAGGAATATTTTTCGTTTTATATAAACCACAGATTTTTGTCTTGAAGCAATTTAAATTGATTTGACTGAAGATATTTGTTTTTCCTGAATATGCTTATAAACCATTCGTGTTAGTTTTGTGCCTATAATTTGTATTGTTGTTTACAGATACCGCAATCAGAGGACGAGTGGCGTCAAATTGCAACCGGTTTTCTATCAAAATGGAATTTTCCACACTGTATTGGCGCAGTTGATGGGAAGCATGTGTAGATCGAAGCGCCAGAACACAGTGGAAGTATATTTTTTAACTATCATGGTACATTTAGTATCGTATTGATGGCTGTTGCTGATGGGGACTACCGTATTCGGTATGCTGATGTCGGATGCCAGGGAAGAGTCTCAAATGGCGGTGTTTTTGCCAATACAACATTTTATAAGAAGCTTACGAGGAATGAATTTCAACTCCCAAATACAACACCCTTATTAAAGGAATCCAACGCACAGGTTATACCGTTTGTATTAGTAGCAGATGATGCATTTGCACTAAGCACAAACCTTATGAAGCCCTTTCCAGGTACACACCCAAAAGGTTCCCAAGAACGCGTGTTTAATTATCGATTGAGCAAAGCTCGACGGATTATTAACCCTGCGTTACTCGCGCGGGGTGTTCTGAACACCCCACGCCTACAAATATATCAATAACTTTTAAATAAAATCGGTCAGGATGCCCCACCCCTGTCTACCTGCATGAATTTACTCCCACTAGCATGTCGTACTAGCAGGCCAGTGTGCGTTTGATCGTTTCAGAGCTAGAACCTGCTTGGGGTGACGCTGACACCCCGCGAGTAATTGTGTAGTATTTTTTACCTGAGAAACTTAGATTAAGGTAAGCCAATTACTATATTTTTTTATATATTTTATGGGTAATTACTTGTATTATTTACATATTATGGTATTTCTTGTATACCTAAATAGAAAATTTCTTTTCCGGAAACATTGACCCTTGGAAAAGGGGACAAGATCGTCTAATTCGGATATTTGAAAAAGTAGAAACGGACGATGAGCCGGCATCGGAAGATGAAATAAACAATATCGAAAGGGAGTCAGAAACGGAGGCCCATGCAGAAGTTTTCAACCATGAGTTTGAGAGCGATCAAGAGACAACAACAAATGCAAAACTATTTGTAAAAATGCAAGAAAAATATGTACTTCTTAAAACGTATGAATTATGTGTGCAATTCTTGCTTGTATATGCTTTAACTATGTCCCGTATGATTTTTCTTTTTTGTTAATAATAATTTTAAGTGAATTTTTGTTTAAAGTTTGTATTTACTGTATTTTACATTCGGCCTTAACTGTACCACTATTTTGTTAAGAAGAAATAGGTTCTAAATAAAATATTTATAAAAAATAAATAAATAACTTTGTTTACGAGCGAGATTGTCTTCCAATTATCAAAATATAGCACTATAGTAGCAAAAAGCTATAATAACTAAAATATAATTTTTCGCTAACTTATAGCGATTTTTATTTTGGGGTGTTTATGACACCCCGCGAGTACTGGTGGCATACAAAGTAGGCGCGAGTAACGAAGGGTTAAGAACGTGTTTGGTTTGCTGGCCACTGTTTTTCGAGTATTTAGAAGGCCTATTCCATTAAATCCAAAAAGAGTTGAAAGTGTAGTACTTGCTTGCATTTCCTTACACAACTTTCTAAGACGAAATACAAAGTCGGTACAAACATGTACACCACCTGCTACATTTGATAGTGAAGACTTAGAAACTGGTGTAATAATACCTGGTTCATGGCGACATGAAGATGAGGAAGGTTTTCTTAATTTACAGCGCATACCGAGAAGGAGTCCGAAGGACGCAAAAGAAGTAAGGAACGAATTATCCCGATTATTTAATTCAGACGAAGGGAAAGTACCGTGGCAGGATAGATTTGCCTAAGTTTCTTTATTGTTAATCTTAATTTTATGTTCTACTACCTTTCGAATATCAGTGATCATATATTCTGCATATATGTATTGTAAAATAAATTCTTATTTACGTGTATTTTTGGCTTTCATTTCTTTTTACATTGTAAGCAGACAATTTAAAAAAAAAATAACCAACTTTAAAAACCACTAAAAAGAAAAAATAACTGGAGGATTTTCGAATCTTCCATACATACATGCATACATGCATGCATGCCATACATATATACATACATACATACACCTATACATACATACATACATACATACATACAGTCATACAGGCCTAACATAGAACCTCTTTTTTAGCCGATTATACATAGTATGAGCTATTGACATCGACAAAAAATAAATATTAAAAAAAAAAACAAATAAAAGTGAAAATTAATACGTGTATAATGTATGGCCTGCTGTGCGTGTCTTTAGACGCCATTTTTTTTTAGTGGGATAATAAAAATAAATACTTACCTCCACAGTGCTACGACTACCTCTAGAGGTGTTGTTTTCACTTAAAAACATCATCATCTTGTATCCAAACCACATATTGTCTTCCGAAATTGTGCCTGCTCCACTTTTAGTTTTATCTTTAACTTCTTTCGCTCCCTGCTAAATTGAGTTTTAAGAGACTTTATTTTCCTTGATATTTCATCCACATTTGTTTGAAAGTGAGAAGCCATCTTCGGCATTACATCATATTTCAGATTTCTATCTCGATATTCTCGGCATGAAATGTCCCATAGTGAAGGAGACGTATGTAGCATTTCAATGAGTTCTACCACTTGCTCTTTGGTCCATAACATGTTGGCTGTAAAGAAATAATAAAAGTACGCACAAACATATTATGGACATATATTTTATATGGGTCACTTCCAGCTTTTTTATGTTCTGCAAATAATATACAGTATAAATCATTTCCAAATAAATGTAAATGTAAAAAAAAAACAGCGAAATTGACCAAGCTACCGTGAAAAAACATGTCCACATTATTATATGAAGTTAACATTATTAACGTACCAGCCAGTTGTAACATATAGCAAAATCAAGCACCGATTACCGAATAGATGATACCTCACCACGTCCAAACAGAGCGATGTTTTCCGTTTGAAATGGAAAACACGGATACATGCAACACTCAACAAAATTCTTTGATGTATTGCCGCACAACATCGGCGCTATGTTGCCGTGTATTTATCAACTTGTTGCGAGTAGATGGGATACATGTTGGCAACAGTGTTGACAGCATGTATTCGGGCGATTTTTGGCCGGTCTGTACTACGCTTTAGAAGCAGCTGTTGATCGTCTCCTCAGCTTTCCTGTAGTGCCGCCAATGAACACATCATCTGAGGAAGGGTCCAAAACCCAGTAGTTGCCTTTGCCGGGATCGTCCTAACTCCTTGGCATCTTTACGAAGCACTTATTTAAGCTCAAAGTGTGCCTTATGGAATTTTGCCATCCCTGTTTGTTATCGGAAGTAATTGCACAAGTGCACCAAAATTACCGATAATTTTGCATGACAGCGTGTTGTCTAAAAACTGCATGAGTTCATTTTCATATTTTGGAGAAAGAGCCCGCCACCGAAGGTGGAGGGCTCTTTTTGCAAAATATGAAAATGACCGAATGCAGTTTTTCTAAGACAACACGCTCGAATGCAAAATTTTCTGGTTTTTTTGATGCACGAGTGTAATTCGGGGGAATATTTCCCGAATTAGGACATGGTTTAAAAAAAATACATTTTTATTCTTTTTTTAATACAAAAACGTAAATGTAACTGTAAACAAAGTACAGAGATGCAAAAAAACGATTTTTTTTTAAATCCGAAACGAGACATTTTTAATAATACCTATATATTCACTAGACTTTGACGTTATTTATAAATTGTCGCTGTCAAATTTTCAATGGAATTACCATAGATACGTACGATGCAATTATCGCTGTGCTCTTTCGGTTTCTACAGTGCAATTATCGCTGTAATTTTCCGAGAATTGCACTCCTCTAATGGGATTTTTTATACATGAGGGAAATATTCCTTATAACATAGAAAATTCGTATTCGTAAATCCCGTTAAGCGTAAGCGTTTTTTGCGGCGAACTTCGAATGGCCATCATGATCAACGCATTGTAACTGAAAGTTGGTTTGTCGTTTGTGTTATCTTTTTCATCCGCGCGGCTGGAAGAAGACTTGGAACAGTCCATTGAAAGCATAAAACTTCATTGCATTTAAAGTCAGCAAGACCAAACATATTTCAGTTTTAAATTGCATAATCAAGACCGCTTTAGTCATTATTTAGAAATAAGTAACCTGTTTGTAATATTAGTTGTCTGTGTGAAAGGATGATGCTTGAAATTAATATAGAAAATACTGTATATATTTATCATATTCAATGCAATATACACCTGTATTATTAAAGCAAATCAAAATTAATACATGTTTCAATTCATCCTATAGATAGAATCTCGCTACCCTATAGTAATACAGTTCATTAAAAGTGGTCAATTAATAACTAAGATACCACCTCCTCCTTTATGGTTTTAAGCAATAATAAAATCAATTGATTATCCCGACCAAGTGGACTGTATTAAAATAGGGTGGTGGGGGTTTTATCTATAGGTTGTGAATTGAAAAAGGTATCTATACTTTTATTCTCTTAAATTCTCGTTGCCAAAGGAAAGGGAATAAAAGACAACATTTGAATTATGTTCAGTAAGTATATTTATTTAATTAAATATCTATTTATATTTCGCTATCAGCAATTCGTTGACACCGCATTCAATTCAACATAATTCATATCAGACAGGCCTTAAATCTGAGATATCACAATGGCCTTCTATATCTATAACGTCACAGTGATACATAGGTACATATACAATATATTTCTTCCCTCTGTGGAGATGGCTAGAACTAGATCAAGAGGATAAAACTAATATCACATTTCCCAACAGAGAAGCACTAATAGTTTTCAATGATTAATAATATCTAACATCGACATGGATCTATATATTATTATTATTATTTTGCACTTTATGCTTTATATAATTTAATTATTATTAAGAGATCAATAATTAGAATTACAAAAAGGAACATCTCCTTATTTGTGTGATGGACTTAGGGATTAATGGAAATATTGATCCTATCGAGGAGCCTCAATTAATTTTTTTTTACAGAAAAAGAAATGTGCTTCAGTCCAAAAGCCCATTGAATATTTTGATTTCGAGAGATATCATTACATTCTGCACTTACTGATTATCTACCGAACTATGAAATTTACAATATACCTAATTTTATTATCACATGCATGACAAATTTCAGTAATTCGTTGAAAAGCAAAAACAAATTTTAAAATAAATAATTATTGGCAAAGTTTTCAACGAACTACTGAATAAGATTATTAGCGGGTCGCATTACATTCTTGGTTTTAAAACTGGACTCGTGCTTGGACCAGATGGTACCGTTGAGCTGCCTGAGGGTGACAATGAAGGATGAGAGGCTGCAAATTGCATTTGTGCCATCATATGTTATGGAAACACGAGGTTGGTATAGTCCATAGGGCCTTGTAAAAATGATGGAGCTGCTATGTTCATCCTGGGGGGTTGGGCGGCCATCAGTCTGTCCATGCTGTAGGGAGCGTGATGCGAAATTGGCGTTGGTCTGACTATTGCAAGTCTTCCAGCGTGGATATAGGACCAGCATATATTCATTGCAGGGTAAAAGGACCCTGCAATTGCATCATTACATGCAGCGGATTATAGATTGTCAAGATACACCCTCATTTATGGTTTTAAGCAATAATAAAATTAATTGTTTATCTCGACCAAGTGGACTGTATTAAAATAGGGTGGTTGGGGTTTTATCTATAGGTTGTGAATTGAAAAAGGTATCTATGCTTGTCTTCTCTTAAATTCTCGTTGCCAAAGGAAAGGGAATAAAAGACAACATATGAATTCTGTTCAGTAAGTATATTTATTTAATTAAATATCTATTTATATCCCTTTATCTCCAATTCGTTCACACCGCATTCAATTCAACTTAATTCATATCAGACAGGCCTTAAATCTGAGATATCACAATGGCCTTCTCTATCTACAACGTCACAGATACATAGGTACATAATATACAATATATTTCTTCCCCCTGTGGAGATGGCTAGAACTAGATCAAGGGGATCAAAGGATAAAACTAATACCACATTTCCCAATAGAGAAGCACTAATAGTTTCCAATGATTAATAATATCTAACATCGTCATGGATCTATATATTATTATTATTATTTTGCACTTTATGCTTTATATAATGTAATTATTATTAAGAGATCAATAATTAGAATTAAAAAAAAGAACATCTTTTTTGTGTGATGGACTTAGAGATTAATGGAAACATTGATCCTATCGAGGAGCCTCAATTATTTTTTTTACAGGAAAAGAAATGTGCATCAGTCCTAAAGCCCATTGAATATTTCGATTTTGAGAGATATCATTACATTCTGCACTTACTTATTATCTACCGAACTATGAAATTTACAATATACCTAATTTTATTATCACATGCATGACAAATTTCAGTAATTCGTTGAAAAGCAAAAACAAATTTTAAAATAAATAATTGTTGGCAAAGTTTTCAACGAACTACTGAATAAGATTATTACCGGGTCACATTACATTCTTGGTATCAAAACTGCACTCGTGCTTGGACCAGATGGTACCGTTCAGCTGCCTGAGGGTGGCAATGACGGATGAGAAGCTGAAAATTGCATTTGTGCCATCATATGTTATGGAAACACGAGGTTGGTATAGTCCATAGGGCCTTGTAAAAATGATGGAGCTGCTATGTTCATCCTGGGGGGTTGAGCGGCCATCAGCCTGTCCATGCTGTAAGGAGCGTGGTGCGGAATTGGCGTTGGTTTGACTATGGTAGGTCTTCCAGCGTGGATATAGGACCAGCATATATTCATTGCAGGGTAAAAGGACCCTGCAATTGCATCATTACATGCAGCGGATTATAGATTGTCAAGCTTCTGCCAAACGCCGCTAATCTGGCTTTGGAAGCAGCTGTTGATCGTCTCCTCAGATTTCCTGTAGTGCCGCCAATGAACACATCATCTGAGGAAGGGTCCAAAACCCAGTAATTGCCTTTGACGGGATCGCCGTAACTCCTTGCCACCTTTACGAAGCACTTATTTAGGCTCAAATTGTGCCTTATGGAATTTTGCCATCCCTGTTTGTTTTCCTTATAATATGGAAAATTAGTCACAATGTATTCGTAAATCCCGTTATGCGTAAGCCTTTTTTACGGCGAACTTCGGATGGCCATCATGATCAACGCATTGTAACTGAAAGTTGGTTTGTCGTTTGTCTTATCTTTTTCATCCGCGCTGCTGGAAGAAGACTTGGAACAATTCATGGAAAGCATAAGAGTTCATTTCATTTAATGTAAGAAAGAACAAAAATATGTCAGTTTTAAATTGCATAATCAAGACCGTTTTAGTCGTTATTTAGAAATAAGTAACCTGTTTGTAATATTAGTTGTATGTGTGAAAGGATGAATGCTTGAAATTAATATAGAAAATACTGTATTTTTTATCATATTTAATGCAATTTACACCTGCATTATTAAAGCAAACCAAAATTAATACATGTTTCAATTCATCCTATACATAGAATCTCGCTACCCTATAGTAATACAGTTCATTAAAAGTGGTCAATTAATAAATACAAGCGACCACCACCCACCACCCCCCCCCCCTTTATGGTTTTAAACAATAATAAAATCAATTGTTTATCCCGAACAAGTGGACTGTATTAAAATAGGGTGGTGGGGGTTTTATCTATAGGTTGTGAATTGAGAAAGGTATCTATACTTTTCTTCTATTAAATTCTCGTTGCCAAAGGAGAGGGAATTAAAGACAACATTTGAATTATGTTCAGTAAGTATATTTATTTAATTAGATATCTATTTATATTTCTTTATCTCCAATTCGTTCACACCGCATTCAATTCATCATAATTCATATCAGACAAGCCTTAAATCTGAGATATCACAATGTCTTTCTATATATACAACGTCACAGATACATAGGTACATATACAATATATTTCTTCCCCCTATGGAGATGGCTAGAACTAGATCAAGGGAATCTAAGGATGAAACTAATATCACATTTCCCCACAGAGAAGCACTGATAGTTTCCAATGATTAATAATATCTAACATCGACGTGGATTACTATTATTATTTTGCACTTTATGCTTTATATAATGTAATTATTATTAAGAGATCAATCATTAGAATTCAAAAAAGGAACATCTCCTTATTTGTGTGATGGACTTAGGGATTAATGGAAATATTGATCCTATCGAGGAGCATCAATTTTTTTTTTTTACAGAAAAAGAAATGTGCTTCAGTCCTAAAGCCCATCGAATATTTTGATTTCGAGAAAAATCTTTACATTTTGCACTTATTTTCTGCCGAACTATGAAATTTACAATATACCTAATTTAATTATCACATGCTTGACGAGATTTCAGTAATTCGTTGAAAAACAAAAACTAATTTTAATATAAATAATTATTGGCAAAGTTTTCAACGAACTACTGAATAAGATTATTACCTGGTCACATTACATTCTTGGACCAGATGATACCGTTGAGCTGCCTGAGGGTGACAATGATGGATGAGACGCTGCAAATTGCCTTTGTGCCATCATATGTTCTGGAAGCACGAGGTTGGTATAGGCCATAAGGCCTTGTAAAAATGATAGAACTGCTGGGGGGTTAGGAGGCCCTCAGCCTGTCCATGCTGTAGGGAGCGTGATGCGGTATTGGCGTTGGTCTGACTATTGTAGATCTTCCAGCGTGGATATAGGACCAGGATGGATTTATGGCAGGGTAGAAGGACTGATGCTGCATCACTGCATGCAGCGGATTATAGATTGTCAAGCTTCTGCGAAACGCCGCTAATCTGGCTTTGGAAGCAGCTGTTGATCGTCTCCTCAGCTTTCCTGTAGTGCCGCCAATGAACACACCATCTGAGGAAGGGTCCAAAACACAGTAGTTGCCTTTGACGGGATCGTCGTAACTCCTTGGCACCTTAACAAAGCTCTTTTTTACGCTCAAATTGTGCCTTATGGAATTTTGCAATCCCTGTTTGTTATCCTTATAATTTGGAAAATAAGTCATAATTTATTCGTAAATCCCGTTAAGCGTAAGCCTTTTTTGCGGCGAACTTCGGCTGGCCATCATGATCAACGCATTGTAACTGAAAGTTGGTTTGTCGTTTGTCTTATCTTTTTCATTCGCGCTGCTAGAAGAAGACTTGAAAAAATTAATTGAAAGCATAAAAGTTCATTTCATTTAAAGTTAGAAATGACAAATATATTTCAGTTTTAAATTGCATAATCAAGACCGTTTTAGTCGTTATTTAGAAATTAGTAACATGTTTGTAATATTAGTTGTATGTATGAAAAGATGAATGCTTGAAATTAATATAGAAAATACTGTATATATTTATCATATTCAATGCAATTTACACCTGCATTATTAAAGCAAATCAAAATAAATTCATGTTTCAATTCATCCTATAGATAGAATCTCGCTATCCTATAGTAATACAGTTCATTAAAAGTGGTCAATTAATAACTAAGATACCACCTCCTCCTTTATGGTTTTAATCAATAATAAAATCAAATATTTATCCCGACCAAGTGGACTGTATTAAAATAAGGTGGTGGGGGATTTTATCTGTAGGTTGTGAATTGAAAAAGGTATCTATACTTTTCTTCTTTAAAATTCTCGTTGCCAAAGGAAAGAGAATAAAAGACAACATTTGAATTATGTTCAGTAAGTTTATTTATTTAATTAAATATCTATTTATATTTCTTTATCTCCAACTCGTTCACGTCGCGTTCAATTCAACATAATTCATATCAGACGGGCCTTAAATCTGAGATATCACAATGGCCTTCTATATCTATAACGTTACAGATACATAGGTACATATACAATATACTTCTTCCCCCCTGTGGAGATGGGTAGAACTAAATCAAGAAGATCTAAGGATAAAACTAATATCACATTTCCCAACAGAGAAGCACTAATAGTTTCCAATGATTAATAATATCTAACATCGACATGGATCTATATATTATTATAATTATTTTGCATTTTATGCTTTATATAATTTAATTATTATTAAGAGATCAATAATTAGAATTAAAAAAGGAACATGTCCTTATTTGTGTGATGGACTTAGGGATTAATAGAAGTATTGATCATATCGAGGAGCCTCAATTAATTTCTTTTTACAGAAAAAGAAATGTGCTTCGGGGCCAAAGCCCATCGAATATTATGATTTCGAGAGAAATCTTTACATTCTGCACTTACTTATTAACTACCGAGCTATGAAATTTATAATATACCTAATTTTATTATCACATGCATGACGAGTTTTCCGTAATTCGTTGAAAGAGAAAAACAAATTTTAAAATAAATAATTATTGGCAAAGTTTTCAACGAACTACTGAATAAGATTATTACCGGGTCACATTACATTCTTGGTATCAAAATTGGACCGGTTCTTGGACCAGATGATACCGTTGAGCTGCCTGAGGGTGACAATGACGGACGAGACGCTGCAAATTGCCTTTGTGCCATCATAGGTTCTGGAAGCACGAGGTTGGTATAGACCTTAGTGCCTTGTAAAAATGATGCAGCTGCTATGTTCATCCTGGGGGTTGGGCGGCCATCAGCCTGTCCGTGCTGTAGGGTGCGGAATTGGCGTTGGTTTGACTACGGTAGGTCTTCCAGCGTGGATATAGGACCAGCATGGATTAATTGCAGGGTAAAAGGATTTATGCTGCATCATTACATGCTGCGGATTATAGATTGTCAAGCTTCTGCGAAACGCCGCTAATCTGGATTTGGAAGCAGCTGTTGATCGTCTCCTCAGATTTCCTGTAGTGCCGCCAATGAACACATTATCTGAGGAAGGGTCCAAAACCCAGTAGTTGCCTTTGCCGGGATCGTCGTAACTCCTTGGCACCGTTACGAAGCATTTATTTAGGCTTACATTGTGCCTTATGGAATTTTGCCATCCCTGTTTGTTATCCTTAAAATATGGAAAATTAGTCATAATGTATTCGTAATTTCTGTTAAGCTTAAGCCTTTTTTGCGGCGAACTGCGGATGGCCATCATGATCCACGCATTGTAACTGAAAGATGGTTTGTCGTTTGTCTTATCTTTTTCATTCGCGCTGCTGGAAGAAGACTTGGAACAACACATTGAAAGCATAAAAATTCATTTCATTTAAAGTCAGAAAGGACAAACATATTTCAGTTTTAGTTACTAATTGACCACTTTTAATGAACTGTATTACTATAGAGTAGCGAGATTCTATCTATAGGGTGAATTGAAACATGTATTCATTTTGATTTGCTCTAATAATGCAGGTGTAAATTGCATTAAATATGATAAATATATACAGTATATTCTATATTAATTTCAAGCATTCATCCTTTCACACATACAACTAATATTACAAACAGGTTACTTATTTCTGAATAACGACTAAAACGGTCTTGATTATGCAATTAATCACGACCGTTTTAGTCGTTATTTAGAAATAAGGAACCTGTTTGTAATATTAGTTGTATGTGTGAAAGGATGAATGCTTGAAATTAATATAGAAAATACTGTATATATTTATCATATTTAATGCAATTTACACCTGCATTATTAAAGCAAATCAAAATGAATACTTGTTTCAATTCATCCTATAGATAGAATGTCGCTACCCTATAGTAATACAGTTCATTAAAAGTGGTCAATTAGTAACTAAGATACCACCCCCTCCGTTATGGTTTTAAGCAATAATAAAATCAATTGTTTATCCCGACCAAGTGGACTGTATTAAAATAGGGTGGTGGGAGTTTTATCTATAGGTTGTGAATTGAAAAAGGTATCTATACTTTTCTTCTCTTAAATTCTCGTTGCCAAAGGAAAGACAACATTTGAATTATGTTCAGTAAGTATATTTATTTAATTAAATATCTATTTATATTTCGCTATCTCCAATTCGTTCACACCGCATTCAATTCAACATAATTCATATCAGACAGGCCTTAAATCTGAGATATCACAATGGCCTTCTATATCTACAACGTCGCAGATACATAGGTACATATACAATATATTTCTTCCCCCTGTGGAGATGGCTAGAACTAGATCAAGGGGATCTAAGGATGAAACTAATATCATATTTCCCAACAGAGAAGCACTAATAGTTTCCAATGATTAATAATATCTCACATCGACATGGATCTATATATTATTGTGAACTACTAAAATCCATAAACCTACTAATTAAATATCACCCTGTCCTAAGTTTGAACTTGAACTTGACAAATGTTATATAAACATTCACTGTTAATTATAAACAACTTGAGCGGTCGACGGGAGCGATTTTAATCAATAATGATGCAGCCATCAGTATTTTGTAACATATAAATACGCAGGCAAACGCCAAGTTCATCAGGCTTTCGGTTCTCTCAAACCGCTCAGTCTAGTTGCGGTACAGCACACAGGTGCGTACACTTCTGGCTGTTCTATCCCACAACCCCCCTGAAAACATCTATGCACAGGCATAGGGCGATCAGGTCCTTTCCTAACCTGGATGAACGTATGCACAGGTATACGGCATTCGGGGGCTACTAAAAGTGTAGAGAGAGTCGAATTTACGAGTGAAGTATCAGAATTTCCAGTAAAGGGATAGTTTTTGGGGAGTTTTAAAAAGTAGTGAAAGTGCCTTAGCAATTTGTGACAAACTTAAACCAGAAAGACTTACTTAATAAATATCAGAACAAATACATAAATAAAAGTGACGTCGCTTGCTAGAAAAACTTTGAACTAAGCCTCCCTCGAGAAGACATGCATTTCATATTAATTGGGTATAGTGTAAACTCTTAATTCATCTATAATCTTAAACATGCCTTTATTAGTATACAATCTAACCGTTGTTAAGTTTGTTTGTAAATAAACTTTTTATTGTTTTTATCGATGTGTCTCCTTTATTATCTCTTCTCAACTTGACGTAGTGCGTTCCTAAATCTGAGCTACTCTTCTACACGCTAAGTAACAGTTAAAAAATACAATCGTGACGGGACGTGACACTTTATGCTTTATATAATGAATTATTATTAAGAGATCAATAATTAGAATTAAAAAAGGAACATCTCCTTATTTGTGTGATGGACTTAGGGATTAATGGAAATATTGACCCTATCGAGGAGCCTCAATTAATTTTTGTATACAGAAAAAGAAATGTGCTTTAGTCCTAAAGCCCATCGAATATTTTGATTTCGAGAGAAATCTTTACATTCTGCACTTACTTATTATTTACCGAACTATGAAATTTACAATATACCTAATTTTATTATCACATGCATGACGAGTTTTCAGTAATACTGTTGAAAAACAAAAACAAATTTTAAAATAAATAATTATTGGCAAAGTTTTCAACGAACTACTGAATAAGATTATTACCGGGTCACATTACATTCTTGGTATCAAAACTGGACTCGTGCTTAGACCAGATGATACCGTTGAGCAGCCTGAGGGTGACAATGACGGATGAGACGCTGCAAATTGCCTTTGTGCCATCATATGTTCTGGAAGCACGAGGTTGGTATAGTCCATAGGGCCTTGTAAAAATGAGGGAGCTGTTATGTTCATCCTGGGGGGTTGGGCGGCCATCAGCCTGTCCATGCTGTAGGGAGCGTGGTGCGGAATTGGCGTTGGTCTGACTATTGTAGGTCTTCCAGCGTTTATATAGGACCAGCATGGATTCATTGCAGAGTAAAAGGACTGATGCTGCATCATTGCATGCAGCGGATTATAGATTTTCAAGCTTCTGTGAAACGCCGCTAATCTGGCTATTGGAAGCAGCTGTTGATCGTCTCCTCAGCTTTCCTGTAGTGCCGCCAATGAATACATCATCTGAGGAAGGGTCCAAAATCCAGTAGTTGCATTTGCCGGGATCGTCGTAACTCTTCGGCACCTTTGCGAAGCACTTATTTAGGCTCAAATTGTGCCTTATGGAATGTTGCCATCCCTGTTTGTTATCCTTATAATATGGAAAATTAGTCATAATGTATTCGTAAATCCCGTTAAGCGTAAGCCTTTTTTGCGGCTAACTTCGGATGGCCATCATGATCAACGCATTGTAACTGAAAGTTGGTTTGTCGTTTGTCTTATCTTTTTCATCCGCGCTGCTGGAAGAAGACTTGGAGCAATCCATTGAAAGCATAAAAGTTCATTTCATTTAATGTCAGAAAGGACAAACATATTTCAGTTTTAAATTGCATAATCAAGACCGTTTTAGTCGTTATTTAGAAAAAAGTTACCTCTTTGTAATGTTAGCTGTATGTGTGAAAGGATGAATGCTTGAAATTAATATAGAAAATACTGCATATATTTATCATATTTAATGCAATTTACACCTGCATTATTAAAGAAAATCAAAATGAATACATGTTTCAATTCATCCTATAGATAGAATCTCGCTACCATATAGTAATACAGTTCATTAAAAGTGGTCAATTAATAACTAAGATACCACCCCCTTCTTTATGGTTTTAAGCAATAATAAAATCAATTGTTTATTCCGACCAAGTGGACTGTATTAAAATAGGGTGGTTGGGGTTTTATCTATAGGTTCTGAATTGAAAAAGTTATCTATACTTTTCTTCTCTTAAATTCTCGTTGCCAAAGGAAAGGGAATAAAAGACAACATTTGAATTATGTTCAGTAAGTATATTTATTTAATTAAATATCTATTTATATTTCTTTATTTCGAAATCGTTCACACCGCATTCAATTCAACATAATTCATATCAGACAGGCCTTAAATCTGAGATATCACAATGGCCTTCTATATCTACAACGTCACAGATACATAGGTACATATACAATATATTTCTTCCCCCTGTGGAGATGGCTAGAACTAGATCAAGGGAATCTAAGGATAAAACTAATATTACATTTCCCAACAGAAAAGCACTAATAGTTCCCAATGATTAATAATATCTAATATCGACATGGATCTATATATTTATATTATTATTTTGCTCTTTATGCTTTATATAATGTAATTATTATTAAGAGATCAATAATTAGAATTAAAAAAAGGAACATCTCCTTATTTGTGTGATGGACTTAGGGATTAATGGAAGTATTGATCCTATCGAGGAGCCTCAATTTATTTTTTTTACAGAAAAAGAAATGTGCTTCAGTCCTAAAGCCCATGGAATATTTTGATTTCGAGAGAAATCTTTACATTCTGCACTTACTTATTATCTACCGAACTATGAAATTTACAACATACCCAGTTTTATTATCACATGCATCACAAGTTTTCAGTAATTCGTTGAAAAAACAAAAACAAATTTTAAAATAAATATTTATTAGCAAAGTTTTTAACGAACTACTGAATAAGATTATTACCGGGTCACATTACATTCTTGGTATCAAAACTGGACTCGTGCTTGGACCAGATGATACCGTTGAGCTGCCTGAGGGTGACAATGACGGATGAGAAGCTACAAATTGCCTTTGTGCCATCATATGTTCTGGAAGCACGAGATTGGTATAGTCCATAGGGCCTTGTATAAATGATGGAGCTGATATGTTCATCCTGGGGGGTTGGGCGGCCATCAGCCTGACCATGCTGTAGCGAGCGTGATGCGGAATTGGCATTGGTCTGACTATTGTAGGTCTTTCAGCGTGGATATAGGACCAGCATAGATTCATTGCAGGGTAAAAGGACTGATGCTGCATCATTGCATGCAGCGGATTATAGATTGTCAAGCTTCTGCGAAACGCCGCTGATCTGGCTTTGGAAGCAGCTGTTGATCGTCTCCTCAGCTCTCCTGTAGTGCCGCCAATGAACACATCACCTGAGGAAGGGTCCAAAACCTAGTAGTTGCCTTTGCCGGGATCGTCGTAACTCTTTGGCACCTTTACGAAGCACTTATTTAGGCTCAAATTGTGCCTTATGGAATTTTGCCATCCCTGTTTGTTATCCTTATAATATGGAAAATTAGTCATAATGTATTCGTAAATCCCGTTAAGCGTAAGCCTTTTTTGCGGCGAACTTCGGATGGCCATCATGATCAACGCATTGTAACTGAAGGTTCGGTTGTCGTTTGTCTTATCTTTTTCATCCGCGTTGCTGGAAGAAGACTTGGAACAATCCAAAGGTGCGCCGTTGTCATCGACGTCACCTATTACATCGACATCGCATTCCGATGCAGCATCATCACCTAGGCGTTCCGGTGTAGAAGGCATCGCAGACCCACTTTCTGCAGGCTGTTGCGGAACTACATAATCCACACCTTTTGCCAAAATTGCATTAATTGAAAAGTCAAATGGCGTTTGGGCTGTTGACCCAGGCCTCATGTAATTATCTTCTTTCACCATCATTAAAACTGAACTATTTTGCCCTGAACAAGTCTTTTAACACACAATCAAACAATTAAGAAACGAACTAGAAAATCGCACGATGCGGTCACTACCAGCTGTCTCTAGAAACTGAGGTCTTATTCCTAACCCTTCAGAGATATGTGCGAAGGAAGTACTTTAATAATGCAATTCTTCATTTGCATTAGATATGATGAATACATCAATTCAATTTATATACGATTTCTACACTACGTTCATGCATTCACTTATTCATACATAAAACTAAATATACAAACAGGTTACTTATTTATAGATCTCTAAGGAAATTTCTTGATTGTTCTACTCAAGAATGCAACTCTGTCTTTCCTGAATTTAATAACTTTTATGTTTTAACTATCAACTATTTCTTTCTCACGAAATACCTTGATCTCCTTATTTCTCTACTTCACTCCAATAAGACTGGGATCTGACTTCAAACCCATGATTGGAATTTTACAAGCACAATTCTTCCAGCTACAAATCTTGCACCGCCATTTTACTTTCTTCTCTCCAACCACTCTCAGAGGTGAGTCGAGACGCTAAGTCGTTTCTGGCTTCGAGGAATTGCCTTAAAACGCCCAAAAGAGTTCTTTGTCCAAGCTTGGACAAAGAGAACAGAGGTACACCAGAATATATTCTCTAATATCGGTGCAAACAAAACTAGAAAATGGCCTAAAAGGATTTTACCTTTGGCGCGAAAAAGCAACGAGCAACTTTAGCTGCTTTTCGAGTGAGAGTCTTTACTGCACTAGAGAGCGGTGACTGGACCGATCTAGTACGTTTGAGTGGTTGCAAGGCACTAAAATCTAGTTTTTCCTATGCGGTGCGGCAAACTGAATTCGGCTGAAAGAGTGGGAAATTAGCGGGATGATACGCGTCGGTGGATGCATTTGAGAGGGTAACACATGTTCTTTCTTTCTTTCTTTGACATATTGTGGTTTACACAACACTGACTGAGACAAATATATATTCACTTGAGAACGATTAAGAACGATTTGTTTGACGGAATGACATTTTGCTTTCTAGAGAATGTTGCATATAACGAAATCTATTATACTAACAATTCAGGTTCGGACTAAGGGATCGTAATGAAGAACTGAAATATGCTTCTTTCAATGCACCAATTGGGTTTTACCCGGGTTGAAATAAATTTATTTTGAGTTTAATTACGGATCATTCATACTACATATATACAGGGTGTTATCACCAACCTATACGGTGAAAAACGACAATAACTGGTTTAATAAGAATTCGAATAACTAGTATATGCGGTCAATAACTGCGCATTCCTACTGTCAGTCTCTAGAGGTTAATGGCCAATGCCAATAAATAAATAAAAATAAAAATTAAA
Source organism: Pissodes strobi (assembly GCA_016904865.1). Lineage (NCBI taxonomy): Eukaryota > Metazoa > Arthropoda > Insecta > Coleoptera > Curculionidae > Pissodes > Pissodes strobi. The sequence continues at coordinate 102,478 of MU184571.1, read as the reverse complement.
AAAAAAAGTTAAAGCGCATATTCATATTAGTAACGCCAATATAATCTGAAGAAAGATACAAAAAAAGCTCTCCTAAGTTGGGGTTTGGAACCACGTATTTAAAACAAAGCGAGTTGGCAAAGAAGATCCCTTGAAGACGAAATGACTGATTCCAAACCAGAAACCACCATTGGATAAAGCGGAAAGAGTGGCCATGCAAAAGTGCAATTCAATTTAAAATCCGTTTAAAATAGGCTCAGGAAAAAAATAAAACAATTTTTAGATATTTCGGTCTTTTTCCGGATATCTCTGGAAAAACTCGGAATTTTAAAACTTTCTAAATGTGTAACAATCTGATTTTGCCATTATAAAAGGTTTTAAATTTATTTTATATGCTGCATTTGGCAACAAAAGATTCTATATTTTGTGATAAGAATTATTGAGTATTATCCTCTCCGGTTAATTAATTATAAATTCATTTATTTGATTTGTTGTCAATAAGGTTAATGGGCTTCCCGTTGCAGGATTTATGAATGTAAATTAATTTTATTATACATACCGTTAGAAATGCATAATATGTACTAGCTTTTGTAATACTGTTCTCTACTACTCTGAATCATCTCTGTTTCTTATGTTGTCCTCTAGCACTTTGTGATTGTCTTTATGTTGGTGGATAATCTGTGGCTCGCTTAAGTTTGATCAAACAACTAAAATAAGATATTTTGTTATTAATTTAACTTTGGTTATTTATATTTCAATAATTATGTTTAGTGGCAGTTCTGTATTTGTAAGAACTGATTTAATAACCTACCTCGTTAGATCGATCAAATTCATATACTACTTTCGGTTTGAATATTTCACTTCTAATCTCAGGCTGATATGGTTTTAACTTTTTGGGGTAACTGATTTGCTTTGAGATACTGCTGCTGCTTTCGTGTTTACCTGTTAATTTGAGAATAATTGTTAGTTATTACATTTTTCATTATATTCAATAGTAAAAACTAGTACCTGTTGCTTATTTTCTTCTAAGACTTGTCGATATCTGGATAGATTACTGATTGATATTTCTTCTCATAGTGCTTTAGGGATTTAGGGCGTATCCTTCACATATTTTCCTCATGGTTTTTCCCATAGTTTTCTTTAATTTTCATTTAATCGTCATGTTTGTTTTCCTTTCTTATGCTTTGGTGGATTTAGAGGTTATATATTGTAGTTCCATCTTCTTACCGTCAGTTGGACACCTTGATATTTTTCCGATTTGACGTTTTTCCCTCTAATTCCGTGGAAGTGGAAAAAGTCAAATAGAGACCGATGTCTCGTTCTTCTATAAATACCTACCGGGAATAAAGGAAGTGTTTTGCTGAAGTGTAGTATAGGTAACTCAGCTTTTAGTATTGCGTTTTATACTACCCTTCTAGGGGATATTGGGTTTTGATATGACCCATTTATCGGAATTTCAATACTACACTAGGTAAAATTTTTCTGGAATTAATTTTTTTACTGCCTGCCAGCACATGGTCGCCATGACGCTAAAGGGTATTTTTCATTATTTCTAGAGGCTTTCCGAGCTCATCTTATAAAACCGAGGCAGTTGATCCTTCAGGCAACCCTCCAACTCGAGTGAGGTAAATATTGCTAGAGTTTTTTTTGTCTAATTTAATGATTTAATTGCTTTTATATGTGTTATTTTTTTTTACATTGACCACCATTTGCATTGTATTTTACATTTTTCCTCTTATCATATCTGAATTTTTTTTAATGTGACTTTAGTTTTGATCATATTAGGAAGGTTTTATTATTTAGGGGTGGTTCATACCTATTTTTTTTTCATATTCAAGTTGTGCCTTTTGTATTTCTTTTATTTGCTAATGGTTACTGAAAATCCATTGATAATTTTTGGGGGATTTGTTTTATAAAAAATATATATATGTAAGAGGGGCTATAAATTCTTCATTGAAGTAAGGGCCTTAGTTTAATTAGTATGGGTTATTACGGGTTTTACTACCGGGTTCCATTGCAAGTTTTATGACCTGGGCCAAAAGCCATTACAAGGTTTCACTACCGGGTTCCACTACTTTGGCTCACGTTAACCTTTTTGGGCGGAGGACTCTCACACTCGAGCAGGCGACTCACACTCGAGCAGGCGACTTTCACCTCAACTACTGAGCTTGCAGCCTTTCCGGCAGCAGACCTTCGGATCTAAGGGGTATCGTTCCGATTATTTTATTTTTATTAGCATTGTTGTTTGAGGCTTAAAATAGCTTTCATAATTTTATTAAATCTTTTGTTTTTAGTGCCATTGATATAATCGTTAGAATTATTTTAATATAAATCTAGCATTGTTGGCCCAGCTCTAAGGTAGCTTTCATTAATTTTATTAGTTCATTTATTATCTGGTCGATTGATATAATTATTGTGGCTTTTTATTAATTGATATTATTATTGCTACATTTATAATTGGTGCAGCTACTAGTTCACGCATACATATATGTAATAATCTTAGGTAAACCAAAGTGCTCACTTCGGATTTTAGTATTTAGAGCTTTTAGGTCTAAGGCATACGAGTATATCAACAGAATTGGTCTCAGTACAATCTTCATATTAATTACTTAATAGTTTTTTTTTGTCATTCCTTTGCTTTTAAATTTCACTGTAAGATTGTTGTTGTTTTAAATTAAAAAAAAAACCTAGAAGCCAATAGATTGAACCTTACATTAAGAATGTGTATTCTTGTTTAATAAAACGTGCCTAACAATCCCGTACAATACCAGCGGAGCTTTTCCAGTTTAGATGGTAGAACTGGTGGCGCTTACGAACTCCACTCCTGGAGCCGGGTATTGCAAACACGCCTCTCTGGTATTAGGTTTGTTTTAATTAAAATCTTTACCTTTTTAACTTTAATAAGAAAATCGTGTTGCAAACGGCATATTGTTAGGCATATGTGCAATTTTGCCCTAATTGGACTGACACTGTGTCTCTTACGGGTTTTGTGATCCCCATACATAGGTTCATATTCGAGCTACTCTGTACGTTGACTGCTCGCGTTGTTTATAATTTGTCTTTAAGGTTTACATAATATTTTGCAAGTTCAATTTCAAACTTAGGACAGGGTGATATTTATTTATTTTTTTCCTTGGTTTTATCGCACTGCTGCTCATTATCTATTTTCGACAAGCTCTCTTCGTTGTTGATAAAATATATAAGAGCTGCTACATGGTTGCATTTTTTATTCTTGTTATACACACAGTTGCAAGAAACATCAACAACCCTTCTCTCAGCATCAGTCTAAGAAAATATAACAATAATGCACCCCTAGTTCCTATTTGAATTTAAAATTGACATCAATTAAAAACTGTGCATTTTAAATGTAATAAAACTTACATGAAATTTTGCAACATGCGGCTCAAAAGTAATTGAACTCTCTCTAATTACCACTGCTCGAATCAAGTAGCTTTTCCCATTTTCCATTAAATTTTCTACCTCGACATCAAGATTTAACTCAGCTAGAGCTTTTCCCTTTAGCACAGTTTGCTGTTGAAGTTTATGCTATATTTTCTCAAATCCAGTTCTTAATGTTGTATCGACACTAATACTGAAATCACGTTTAAATGTTTACATTTTCATAACTAATTTTAAATTTGAAAACGATAATTTATGTAGCTAAATATGTTACCATTGATTGTGGCAATTTGATGCACAGATATAATTATAAATAAATATGACTGATAAAAGTAATTCGTGTTATTGTTAATTAAATAATTTAGCCAAAAATGTTTACGCTGTTATCGTTTGTGCCTAAGAACCTTTATATTTTAGCTTTAACTTCATATCAAAATATCGGAAGACTTATTTCTACAAATTTCCCATAATGCATCAAAAGCAAATGGTCGGTACAAACAAATTAATTTTTAATTTATTATGACCAGAGGTGGAGGTGGCAATTAACTGTATATTTAACCACAATCAAAAGTAGTGGACTGTATTAAGCTAGGGGTGGGGGTTTTCCACGTAGATATGAATTGAAACTAGGTAGGTATGTTAACGTACTTTAATAATGCAATTATGCATTTGCAATTGATGTAAAAAATATATACAATTTATACAGTAATTTCACGCATTCATTCATTCATTCACATAGAAAATAAATATACAAACAGTTTCTTAATTATTAATATCTACTAAAAAGTCTTGATTTGTTAATTTAAAATGAAACTTTGGTCTTTAAAATTCCAACTTTCCTTTCACTCTACAAAATAACTTGATATTCTATTTTCTCTCCTCTTATCGTACTCAGGGGTAGCCTATTAGACTTCACACATTGGATTCATGTATTTGCTTTGCTGGGATTGGAATGGCTTGCCTTTACTGCCAGTTTGCAGGCGCCGTTTTACTGATTTTCTTCAACTGCAAGGGAAGAGAGACGCTACGTCGTTTCTGGCTTGGAGGAATTGGGTTAAACTGCCCAAAAGAGGTGTTTGTCCAATCTTGGACAAATATAACTGAGGTGCACTAGATATTCTCTAATATCAGTGCATAGAAACCGAGAAAAAGGGCCTAAAAGGGTGGACTTTTGGGCTAAAACGGGAATCTTCTAGCTACCGCCTGGCGGCAAAACCACATAAAAGGTGGGGGGTGGCGCAAGTACCGAATTCATTTGAGATTGAAAGGGTAGAAACGGTTTTCTTTCTGTATTAGACACATTATTGTGTACACAATGCTGACGGAGACAAAAATATATTGAATTGAAAACGATTAAGAACTATTTCCTTTACGAGTGAAAAGTTGCTATGTCATTTCGCGTTTCTGCATGTTTGAATTTAACCTCGATTTACTCGTATTCCCCGATCTCGCACAAAATTTGAAGAGTCAAATGGATAAAGGAGGCATGTAACAAAATTTAAAAACGAAGAAAAATCGGTTTGAAATTTTCAAAAATGTCAATTTTCTTATTTGACTTATGGTTTGATTTTGTTTAAACGCAAGTTAATAGACTAAATGATGCATTTACTTTAGCGATAATATGAAACTAATCCGATTTACAAAATCTCAAATTTTGAATAAAAATGCACTTACCTCCTTTCTCCGTGCAGAGAATTTCCACACAAAATGATTTAATTCTTTTTGAAGAAAGGGATATCAAACGAGATAATATAAAAAAATATCATTATTGAACTTTATTACCAAATTAGAAAAACATACACCATGAGTTTCGAATAATGTCAACTTCTTTAAAGTGAGTGTAGCGGTCAAAACTCTCTTTATCTAAGTAGGATCTAAATTCGCACACCCGTATCCCTTCTATACCGTTTTCATCTAGTGTATTGTTTTTACGATTGATTAAGTTTAATGTGGTAGCCAAATCATCAAATTTCCTAAAGTGAAAAAGTATATCCGTCACGTGGTTCATTTTTCTAGATTGACATATTATAGTTCAAAAGTCTTCCAGTAAAAATATATTCTCGTGTCGACGCAACACTCTCTTGATACGTTCAAAGTCTCTATCAAAGTCCAAATAACTATGACCCGCCTCAGGAAACTTATGATATAGTTTTAACTACCTTTAAATATTAAGCACTGATAAATGCATGACTTTGCTAGCCTCCTGGATCTATTCTTAACAACTAATCCGAACCTCTAACCGTAACTGTCCAACCTCCGTTGGGCTCATCAGACCACAATCTTATCTCCGCAACCTGTGAACTTGCCACCAAAATACATGAGCCCCAGGTACCCCGAAAGGTTTGGCCCTACAAATCTGCAAAATGGCGTAGTCTACGCGAGTTTAATCTGTCTAATTCTTAGAAAGATGTCTGTTTTAGGAATCAAAACATTTCTGAATCTGCTCATCAACATACGATTCGGTTGCGAACACCTAGGACGCCCCTGTTGCGGGACTCTTTTGTCTGGAGGAACTCCGAGTAACGTATTTCCCGAAAACTACAACTTCCAACGTCCACTATCTCCGCCGCACGCTCGTCGACTGGCATAGGATTTTCCTTTTGTGTGTGTACTATTCTATTCTATTCTATTGTCTTGAAAAATGTTGTTATATTCTCACAGAGTTAATAAGGAGCTGCGTACCTCAGAGTTTCCAGGATAAGCTACATCCTCGGTCCACGTAAAGAAGTTAGCTTTTCCACCTTGTTTAGTAATAGAATGTATACCCAAGCTGTACATCCACATTTGGCGTAAATAGGAAGCTTTGCTAGTAGTTAGTTTTGGAATAGGAGATGTTTGTTGCAGATCCATGGTTAGATAGCATACACCATTATTAGTTTTTGTGTATTCGCGGTCTACACGTTGGCGTTGGAGTGAAAAGGCTGCGTCATAATTTTGTTAATGTTCTTCGTCACCTTTTCCGCTATCGAAGGTACTGCAAGTATCGCTGCGAGGCTCACCAAAAGAGAAGTTGAATTAAGTAGAGAAAGTCTTGCTGCAAGTACAAAATTTTATATAAAAATAAACAGGTTTATTTTCTTCGAAACATTTTTCGCCATAGATCTTGTACATCTTGGATATATTTAACACGCAAGAAAGGTATTTTTTGTTGAGATTTTTATTTCTAGACTAATGGGACTTCGGGGCATGACATGATTTCATATTATGTTCTATTATGTATTGTTTAACATCATCTGCTATATTCTGCGGTCGGTTGTCGTGTTTTTTCTTCTATTAGCTTAGGGGTAACCCTCTTTTATATTCTATTGAAGATATATTATTATTAATATTCTTGCCAATTTGATATAAATAACAGTATGCTTTTTTACATATTGTAACCCCTGTATTATTGATGGATACTGTATTAATAAAAGATGCAGACATGTGATGAGCAGCATTCTTTTGATGCCTTGCAGGTATTTTGAATGTCGTACTTTTGAAATTTAACATGTTTTTAGTGCCTTAATCTAATTTATAATATCTGGAAAATATTTATCTTCTTTGTTCTGTGCCCAGCTTGTCTTCCAGGCTCTGGCTTTAAATTTTTTATTTTTTAATTTGAAGACACTTTAATATAAAAAAAAAACAAATTCTTAGTTTGGGAAATACCAGATAAT
>MU184571.1:59375-77558 GCA_016904865.1 Pissodes strobi | reverse complement strand
TAAATATACATCAGAATGTTACTGTCAGTGTTTTACATCGATATTTTGTTTCTGGAGTATCTCTTAACAATATCTAGCAATAATTAGCATGCCTTCATATTATTTTTCATGGCAGAAATATCTTCGTGAGTCCGTTCCCTATGTTCGTCATGAAGTACCCCTAATATTTCGGGAAAGAAATCTAGATGAAAGTTCCAAGAAGAAGGAGTGTCATTTTCATATCTCATATATGGCCCACTCATATTCGTTCATCAACGAAAATGTTCTAAATGATATAGCATGTCTTTGTATGATTCCTTCATATGACCTGCATGAGCTACAAGTACAGATGAATATTTATTATCGTTGTGAACTAATACCGTAGTATAGACAAGCAACAGGCTTTGAGCCGCATTTTCGTCCACTTTTACATGTATATCTCCATAAGGAAATCTAAGGTCCATCCTGCATTTCAAAGTCACCGACGAAGCCCCGATCTCAGGATCGACGCCGCCGACTTGGGCTATCACATATTTAAGGGCGTGTCACCTCGCACCTGGCTCTATTCCCGAATTTTGGTCCCATCATAAATTCCTGGCATCAGCGCCATGGATAAGGCCACTTGGGCTATAATATCATTTTAAGGGTTTCCGTTGATGTAGGATATCTTCATGGATTTATGCCAGTTTTCCTTTACTGATGATCATCCTCAGAGATTTGACCTCCAGATGTCATCTATCAGGATTAGGCCACTGACAGAGAGACAGCTTTATAGACAGCTTAGTGTTATAGATTCGATCTTGGTCGATTTTCTAATCAAACAGCTGCACATAGGCAGTATAAATTACCATAGGGGCTAGTTCTAAAGTGAATTTGAAAATAAAATAAAAACCTTTAGCATTAGATGAATGTTTTAATTCATTTTACTTGAAAGCAACTCGTAACTAAACAAATATAAACATTTAAAGTATCAAATTCTGACGGTGCTAGAATATAGACAATTTCTGTCGATGCTAGGTATCGACTTCACACAATGGCAGAATATTAATACTTATAAAGACTAAAGAACTACGTAAACAATTAAATTCCTAACAGAGTATACGGTTATAAATACAACCTTGCAGCTAAACACAGTTAATTGTTTGTTAAAGTGCCTACGGAACCACTCAGCATGAGCTTAATTATCTGAGATAAAGCTGAGATTAAATACAATAATATACAAGTAATAATAAAAGGATAAATATTACCTTAAGGTCCACAGTAAGCTACTATGTACAATATATTCACCAATTGACGAGCAACGTTCGATCGTTAAACAGCTTATCGTTAAATACAGGGAAAGTCACTTAAAAGCACTTACTAAGTCTTTCCTTAGCTTCTATATACAATGTATTTCAACTTCTTGCAAATAAGAATGAATCAAGTTGGAGTGAATTGTAAATATGCAGTATAATATGTATAAATAACTTGTGTTGGTAGCGCAATGGCGTCGAGAGTTTATCTTGCCTTGCAGAGTAAATTGCACTGGAAAACATCACCCTTTATAAGTGTGTAAGAGAAAACTTCAATTTAAGAAGAGAGCATGACAGGGATGCTTTTGCAGAAATGCGGTTTTAATATACGCAACAAAATGGATTATAAAACATGCCATACTGGTAACGCATAAATAGGCTACACTCCGAGAAATGGCCGAGAGCCACGAGGAGCGCGGACCACTGCGACTTACTTGGGAGGGAGTCGGGGAACAAGTCTTTTTAAGAAGGTGAAGATGCGTCTCCCTTGGCGCGTGAACTTACCGTTACTTCTGAAATATCCCTTTCATAGAGGGCAACTAGTGTAAATATAGAGAAGTTATACAAAAACTTAACATCATCGGTTGTCTAAATAAAAATTATGAATTTTAACAGAAACCTGGTCGAAATCTGATGACTAGTTTTTATAAAATTCGATTATTATTGACTGTTTCCGGTAGTCGCTGTGGAAACCACTGTGATTGTTCGGATGCGTTTCTGCTTGTAGCTGACCCTAGCTTTTGTTTTGAAATAAGTGGATTGTATGGTTCGAAGCAGTTCTGCTTCTAGTTAAACTGATGATGAATAAACGTTGTCACAAGAGATGGCGCTAAGACTGTCGCCGCGAGTTTTTAAGCAGCATTTTTGGAATGCGGCATGGAACATTAATATAATAGGATTTAAATCGCTAGATTTTAAAATATGTTCAAATGGCTTTTAAACACATAGACAGCTTAATAGGCAGCTTAGGCAGACAGACAGACAGATAAACAGACGACACACAGGCAGACAGACAGATAGACAGACAGATTTACAGAAAACGAAGACAGCTTTTTAGACAGATAGACATCTTTTTGGAGAGCCAAGACAGTTTTGAAGACCGCTTTTTAGACACACAGACAGTTTTATAGACAGACAGACAGAGAGAGAGAGAGAGCTAAACAGACACACAGACAGACACAGACAGCTCTATAGAGAGCTTTTTACACAGACAGGCATCTTTATGGATAGCTAAAAGACATGCAGCTTTATAAACAGCTCAATTAATATGCGCCACTCATTTGCATAAAATTGAGAGTAATATTCTGCGATACGATGACGACACAGTCATTATCGCAGACCGCCCAGAAGCACTAGAGCGACTTAAAAATAAAATATCTGCAAAAGGAGAATAGCTTTCCCTAAGAATTAACATTGATAAAACAAAGGTAATTGTAATCAGCAGAACACCAAACATCCGTGCCAATATCCTTGTGTATATAAACCCATCCAACGGATTTTCAAATTCAGATACCTGGTAAGCTGGATAACCGAAGATCTTAACCCAGATATAGAAGTTCGCAGCAGAATAGATCAGGCAAGAACGATACTCCTTAATATGCGAAATCTAATATGTAATCAAAGACTCAGTTTAAAATTGCGGTATCCTTTTTTAAAAGGGTACGTCTTTTCTGTGCTGTTATATGGTGTCGAAACATGGACACTTAAAGCAGACATCATAAATAAACTGGAAGCTCTAGAGATGTGGGTTTTTAGAAGACTTCTTAAAATACCTTGGACAAATCACATCACCAACAACGAAGTACTCATACGCATGGGTAGAGACAGAGAACTTCTACAAATCATTAAGCGTAGAAAGGCATATTTTTCGCAATGTCAGGTACCAATTTCTGAAGCTAATAATGGAAGGCAAGATAGAGAGGAAAAGAGGCATAGACAGAAAAAAAATCTCAGGGCTCAAGAATATTAGAGATTGGACTGGCCTAGTTGCTCACCCACTATTTAGAGTCGCTCAAGATCGAGATAAGTTTGCCAGGATTGTCGCCAACAGCCATTGAATGGATATGGTACCATAAGAAGAAGAAGAGAGAAATGTATAGGTCAATGTGGAGAAGATTACACCCTTCTGGAATCTGGCAAAGGTGAGCGGGTGGCCTTGCAAGGCCATGGCACTTTAGGCCCCATTGGACCCCATGTGTGTCCTCCCTTAGTCAACCAGATGAGAGATGCTTTCTTAGCTCGCAGTGTCCAGTCAGAATCCCCGCCATGGGTCGTAGGTTCTTCCTTAACATACTCAGGTATGCCTAACAGATGGTTGTTTCGTCCCATCTTGCCATAACGTCTTCATCGGTGATAGGTATGTTTGAAGAGCCAGCCCTCATAATGTTTGAACCAGCTGCCTTTCTAGCCAATTTATCCGCTAATTTGTTGCCTTCGCACTATGCATGTGCTTTAACTCAGGTGCGGTGCTCCTGAATGATGTGGTAAGCCTAATAATGTATCGGTTTTCATGATTTCTCTGCCTGTATTATTTAGGAGTAGAAATAGTGGATTCGAGTTCTGCATTGGTACTGCAAAAGACATTTTATGACTTGCATTTTCTAAACCAATATGTTAACAAGTTACATAACTCTTAAAACACATATTAAGGGTCCATGCTTTGTCTTGGTCTCCTTTAACTCCGTAATAAATTTCGTAACACATGGGCAGTAAAATTATGTTATTGCGATTTTAAATTTAGCTCCCCGCATTATTTGCACATTGCCTAGTTGTATTTAAGGTAAACGTTGAAACACAGAAATTAACTTAGAACTCAAAATATTTTACTGTTTAACATATAGAAAACCTTTCAGATTCTGATACCCCTAATCTAGTAATAAATACAATATGAGTTGAAACGTAGTATTTAAATCTAATAAACATGAACACACTGGTCTTAACTGTATATGCGCAAATGAACGAATTTTTTAGATTTTATTTCAGGGTATAAAAATACTTTAAAAACATCTAAAAATTGTTCTCTTACATATCATGAATCTCTCAGTGAATTAATAAAGTATTTTGCAGGGATATGTCAAGATGATGAAGGCCCATATAAAGGGAAGTTTTTGGGCAAACTCAATTCCTACCATCACCAAGTTTCCGGAGATGTTTATGCTGTGGACAAATATACACTTCTCTTGACGTCGTTCAACTATGACGGAAACGGAGCTGATACATTTTTTTGGGCTGGTGCGGCGAACAGACCTGGACCTCAAGGATTTATTGTTCCGGACGAGCATGGAAAGTATGTTTACTAACGTTTTAGTTATTTTCTGAAAAGTGATAGAATTATTATTGAATCATCACTTGTTTATACTTCTCTGATTTTGAGAATATGGAAGTAGAACACAATATTAATATTAATATTACGACGCGGCGCAAAGATAGAAATAAATTTTAAATAAGTTAATAAACATGATTAGCAAATGAAAAAACTAATAGCGATGCCGCCGTATTTAGTTACCTCGCATTCCTGGATATGTCGTCTTAAGTTTATTGGTGCAAGCAGAATGTAAACTGGTATTTCATTTATCTTACCAACTCCAAAATATAATGCTTAAGCCTTTCAAGACTAACCAAACAATATACCCCAAATCAAATTGTATTTTGAGTGCTGGGAAGTATGATTCCAAATAAATGCATATATAAATGCTGGTTTTGAGTACCTGCGGTCCTCTAGCAAATTTTTTGAGCTCCACGCCACATGTCGATTATTTGTGGATGTTTTCAAGTGTTTGGCAATTATATGGTCTTTATTCTGTGTAAACTACTAAGTATCTTCTTAATAGTGCATATTATAATAGCTTTTAAATATTCCTTCATATTTTGTGGGACGTTATATCACGACAGACTTTATCTATGTGCTAGTTTGTTCTACGAGACATAAGAATGCTTTTTTCCGAATAGATAGAAAAATACCACTACTTCAAGCGCAGCTTGAAGAAGTCCAGAATAGTAGTGATAAAGGCCCAGATTGGGATAACTCATGTTCAGAAACCGAGTCTAAGTGTATTGGCGATGTTCAATCAGAGGTTAGCAAACGCGTCGAAGCTGAATATAAAGAGAGCGTTAATGGTGATGTTAATCGGTAGGATAATACTACTTCCCTTCTAATACTAATATCCTTCTATTTTACACGAAAATTCCTATCTCCGTCGAGAACCTCAGAATATTTCGACGGTTGAGCTTTTGTAGATCTCTCGGTGCCACAAGGGCATTTTCGAGAAGCCTCAACCTTTGGCGAGTTAGTGCCTGACCTTCGCAGAGTAAGTGCTCTGACGTTTCAGCCATAATTTGGCGGAATCTGCATTGTTCGTCATGGGATTTCTCCATTTTCTTGAGGTGGTAACTCCAGGGGCCATGTCTAGTGAGAAGGTCTACAACCAGTTTTATCTAATTTTTTGTAGCTTGAGAAACTTTTTTGTGCAGTAAGGCGAGTGAGAGATGAGTCTTTTGGCCTGAGTCTATTGGCGATGTTCAATCAGATCATAGCCCACTCGTCGAAGCTTAAGATAAAGATAGCGATAATGGTGATGTTAATTGTTAGGGTAATACTACTTTGGTTCGTCAAAATGCATCTACAAGTGCTCAGCCTGAGCCCTCAACCGCATTAAGCACGATGCAATTGCTTTCAGTTCCACAAAACACTATTCCACGAGTTCAACTGCCTCTGTTAGGGATTCAATGTAGATAGTGAATCAACGGAATTGGAAGTATTTTGAAGTTATTTCCAAAAAGTTTGTCCATGCTCATATCCAATTGCATCAAGATGCTAAAAATTGTTGAAAGAGAAACTATAAAGAATCTGAAGTTGACTGACTATTCTGAAATTTTGTTGGTAACTGGTGTTATGTTAGTATGGCCGTCAATCTTGAACTGCCATTAGTCAAACCATCCTTCTACAGTTAATCATTCAATATCTACAAATTGCTAGTTTCTAAATTGTATTTCAATTACTCAGAAAAACCATCGAACTGTACAACGATTTATTGCATAGAAGAGCTACAGGAATGTTGCAAATATACATACCAGAGAGCTGCAACGGATTCGCTTTCCCAGTCCATAGATGAAAGTATGCCGAAATTCAAAGATAGATCAAGCTTGAAGCAATATTTGCCACTTAGGCGTGGTACACGATCCGATCCAAATAAATATGGTGTGAAAGAAGAAGTCTAGATAGATAAAACTTTAGGGGAAAGGATAGTATCTAGACTTACCTCTAGTGGTCCGTATAAACAATTAATTGTTAAATCCTTTATGACCAGAAAGGTGGGGGTGGAAATTAACTTTATAATTAACCACTTTAATTAGTGAACTGTATCAAAATAGGGTGGTGAGGGATTTATTGATAGGGTGTGAATTGAAACATGTACTTTAGATATTACCTACTTTATTAATGCAAAAATTAATTTGAATTTAATATAATTAATATAAAAATGTTTTCTAACTACTTTCATGCATTCATCATTTCCCACATAAAATTAAATAGGTACTGTACATGGGGTTAACTATTATTAAATGTCTAACAAAACTCTTGATTATTTAATTTAAGAAGAACTTCTTTCTTTACTGAATTTAATCAACTTTCTATTAACTAACTGCTTTCACGTTCACACTAAATACCTTGTTATTTTGTTTCTGCAATGCTCCCAACTTTACTTCACCAGTGTTATAAGACTTCGAATATTTGATTCGAATCTCGAGTACAGGAATAGATTTGTCTACTACAAATTTCCAACCGCCATTTTACCTTCTTCGATCTTCATCAAAAGCAACAGGAGAGACGAAAGACGCTATGCCAGTTCTGCCTTCGGGAAAAATGCCTAAAAACGCCGAAAAGAGTTCCTTATCAAAGCTTGGATAAGGAGAACAGAGTGCAGCAGATATTTTCTAAATATCTGTGCAAACAAAATGAGAAAATGGCCCAATATCTTGGCGCCAACAGAGAAACGACGATTTAGCTGCTTTACGAGTGAACTATTATACTGCACTAGACTGATTTTTCCTACCGGCAGGCGGCAGATTCCAATTTTTTCTATAATGAAGTAAAATGCAAAGAGGTACCATTTTTGGATTTCTTGGTAACTTTGACAGAAAGCCTTACTAATCATGAGAAAATTAAGAAAAGTATAAAGAGACGTTTGAACGACCTGCAAAGAACAATTAAATATTGGTGATCACATGCCTATTGTCGAACAGCGGAGAAGATGTATTAGATGGTAGCAAAATAATATTGAACAATGCGCAAGTACAATTTCTATACCATGAGCTGTCCCACTATGTAGCAATTGTTTTACGTTTTTTCATATTTAATCATAAATCCTTCTTCATTGTAAAATTAGTTACTAAAATACAGTGTTTTTGTTTATTTATGTTTAATATTTTATGGACTGATGGGCTATAATGTCCCGCTAGAATGATCTGATGGGAAAATTATTTAAAATAAATAAATACATTTTGGGAAATTCTTAAAAAATTACAAACTGCATAAAAAGCTCTCTAATGTTAGTGTATGCAATATTATTAATGATTAACACACGTAAAACAGAAATGAAAATCCGTCTTGAAAGGATTAAAGTATGCTGAATATCAATGTTATGTCCTAACATGAAAACGTAACACTCGATTTAAACAAGGGTTCGGAGATTAATCTAATATCATTTTGATTTTGTTTTTCATAATAGTTACTTGTGCAACAAGTTTGTAAAGTGACCCTTTTTTATAAATGGGACGCTCTTAGATGTCGACATTCCTATGAATAAAAAAATGTTACTGTACACAATCAATCAATCATCGTCTATCGGTCAATTTCTTAATGACATGTTTACCTACATCTACATTACACTATTGTACTAAGATATTGCACAGTCGACTCTATACACCCCTCGTAGAGTGTTTCTGGAAGCCTCCCAGCGCAAGCTTATAGGGAGTTGGTCGCCTATACTCTATTTCGAAATGATGCGAAGTAATAAATCATTTTCTGATGGCTGATACATAGGCGTACATAATTACGTACATATACGTACATATTTTAAACGTTTACCTGTCCTAATACTCGGACTTTCCCAGCATTATATTTATCACACTTAGGTTTTTTTTATTACTATTGTAATCATTCAAATTTGACGATTTTTTGTATGCATACCCTAAAGTTTAAGTAATTGTAATTTTTCAGTTATATTTGTTCTTCCGAAGAAGACATAGTGTGTTTGTTTCATTTCATAGTTTCAATTACAATGGCTAATTCAGTTTTCTCTCCAGTGAAACGAGCGAGCAAATGTCCATTTTCTGTTAACGAAAAGAATATTATTCTTAATGTATATGACACCCTCAAACATCAAAATCCTCTGTATAGCGTTGATACTGTGGTGGAAATGTGTTCGCAAATGACGGGTGTTTCAAAAACGTCGATATATATATTAAGGTGTGAACGAAAAAGTGGAGCTGTAAAACCACCTATACCATCTTCAGGAAGAAAGACGGTGCCTATCGATGAAGACTACAAACTTATAATTAGAAGAACAGTACATTCCTTTTATTTTAATAAGGAAATACCAACCATCGACAAAATTTTAGGAGCCTTGAAGCAAGACCAAAATATGTCCCCAACGATAAGCAGGAAGAAATTGTGGACAACTTTAAAACAAATGAATTTCAGCTGGGAAAAACAAAGCAGAAAATCGCTCCTAATCGAAAAAGATGAAATTATTTGCTGGAGGAGACATTACTTAAGACAGATAAAGCAGTTTCGAAGTGAGAATAGAAAGATTTATTATCTGGACGAAACATGGCTTAATGAAGGATATACGGTTGGGAAGATTTGGCAAGACAAAAATATTTCAAGTTTTCGTCAAGCATTCTTAGAAGGCTGGTCCACCGGACTAAAACCACCATCTGGGAAAGGAAAGCGACTGATTATTACACACCTTGGAAGTGTTGATGGTTTTATTGAGGGCGGTTTGTTAATGTTTGAGTCAAATCATTCTGGCGATTACCATGAAGACATGAATGGCGATGTGTTCGAAGAATATTTTGAACAAATGTTAGATCTCATTCCACCTAATTCTGTGATAGTGATGGACAATGCGAGTTATCATTCCAGAAAAGTTGACAGAATACCAACTAATTCATGGAGAAAAGCGGATTTTATTCAGTGGTTTAGACAGAATAACATACCATTTGATGCAAGTATGGTGAAAAAGGAACTGTTGTCCATAGTGTCCTCAAATAAAGCTCGTTTCACCGAGTATGTAGTTGACAAAATTGCACAGAAACGAAATATTACTATTCTTCGTCTGCTTCCGTATCATTGCGAATTAAATCCCATTGAACTTGTTTGGGCCCAAGTAAAAAGTTATGTAGCAAGGAGAAACACGACGTTTAAAATGAAAGATGTTAAAATTATCTTTGAGGAATCTTTAAAAAATGTCGATTCTGAAAAATGGCGTAAGTGTATTGAGCATGTTATAAAAGAAGAAGAAAAAATGTGGAAACTAGACCATTTAATTGACCTAATTGTAGAGCCTTTAATTATATCCTTGGAACATGACGAAGATTCGACGGATTTTTCTGACGACGAAAATGATATACCATAGTTCTCTACATAACTGTTTACACAAAATCGCAATTCTTATACCTTATTATATAAATATTATATGTGATAAAATGTTACAGTAATACTAACTGTTTTTGAATATACATAAATAAGTGAATAAATAAAAGTACTTAGGTAAAACCGGTATTTTAAATTAAATACCCAAACGTACGCTACTGCAGGTAGAAAATGGCCCCTTTGCTAATAAAGCCTATTGTTTGCAGCGGGATTGCCACACAAAACAGGGTGGAATGGTCAAAATATAATACAGCAGGCTATAACAGCTGTGGCTAAATATTTAGAAATCACAAAAATTTATTTGACCACTCTGTTAGCGTTTTGCATTTATAAGTAGGTTTTATTACTCCGCACCATTTCGAAATAGAGTATAGAACTGTGTTTTCGCGCAGAGTAAGTGATTCTTCCTGTATATATCTTATTTTCCCTAGGTTCTGAGAACCTTCCAAAAGTGTTGCAGTATTCATTACCAACGGATGTGAATAGAGCTAGATGTCTTGCCTTCAGGGTATGGGAGTGGTGAGAGGGGGGGGTCAATATTAAGAAAACAGGCCGAAAATTTCTATGCCACGGTTCTTTGCTCTTTTGACGGACATACACAGCACATAGACATAACTCAAACACAACGTTAAGAAAAAGTAGAGGATTGTGACCTGGGATATGATTAAACAGAACAATAATCATTGTCACAGTCTTAGTGTGGTGGGAATTGCAACTGTACATCAGGGTATTCTTGTCTATGTAATACCGCGCTTCGCTTGCTTGAGAAAGGAGCGTGGCGTCGCGTCGGTTCAAGATCAGTGTTCGTACTAGCATTGTTTAAACACAATGGTACTGGTCTCCGCTTCTCCATATACCACAGTGGTGGTATGTGCTGATCTGTAGAAATGTGTATGTCATATTTATATGTGCGGCGGCTCCCGTAGCAAGTCTCGCTCGCTCCGTTTTTTTTTTTGGAGGTGTCGATTTCCTGTGCTCCTGATATTTTTCAGAGAGACATCAGAAGCTGCAGGGGATAGATTAGAATTGATTTTTAGGGATGAGGAATTGGAATATAGGTCTATTTTCACGGTGGCCATAGTTCTAGGTAATATATGGTAATTTTCTTATCTATGGGCCCGTGCTTGATTTTAATCGCCGGATTGTACCTCAAGTTTGCGAAGCTCGCGGTTTTTGGCAACCTGGCTATTCTAAAGTCGTAGAATTTGCAGGCTAATCCGTCTACAAATTCATTTACATACTCGATATGAGCCCAAGCGTGCAAATCTCGTACTCTGGTCCAGGGGGGTGCCGAAAAAGCCGCTCTTAGATGTCGATTTTGAATGACCTGCGATTTGTTGAGGTGACAATCCGCGACCGAGCACCAAACCGGTGCGCCATACAATAAGTAGGGCCTAGTTATGGACCTATATAGGGTGAGTTTGTTTGTCGGGCTAAGGAATGAACCACTCTTGAGAAGCATACTCAAGAGAATTTTATCTTTAATATGCGTGATGTGCTTGCTAATGTTTAGCTTTTTATTCAAGAATGATTCCTAGGTATTTGATGATGTCTTTCGTGATTATAGGGGTGTCATGTATGAGTATGGGGGTTGTTTCATTGTCTCAGAGTTTTCGAGAAAATATAGCTCAGTTTTTACAGGGTTTAACCGTATCTTCCAAGTGTCATAAAATGTAGTTACCTGCGCCCTATGGGCAGTAAGTCTACCTGTAGCGTCTGTGAGTAGCCTACAAAATTTTTTCTACTACCAAAAAATATATAAAAAAATTAAATGTTATTAAATTACTTTACGCCCTAGTGCGTAAAACAAGCAATTTGCGCACTAGTGCGTAAAGTAATTCATTTTCCGCACTGCATTAAAAAGATATATTTCACGACATTAGAGAGTCGCCTACGGCTCATGCGACAATATTCCCATTCATAAAAAAAGGTTACTTTACACATGAGTAGCATAAACATTTTTTTTACTACCAGAAAATATATAAAAAAATAAAAATATTATTAAATCACCTTACGCACTGCATTAAAAAGGTATATTTTACCACTCTTAGAGAGTGCGTAAAGAGTATTTTGCGCACGGTAGTAGAAACTAGTTATTTTAAAGCATATCCGATCTCCGCTTCACGTCGTTCGTCTAACTGCTTTAGTGTGCGGGAAAGTATCACTTTGCGCACTTGTTAGGAACAATGCTTTTTCTACGAGTACCCTAGAAAAGTAGAAATCTAAAATAAATAATGAAACTTTTTATTTTAACACAAATACAGAAAAGTTTTTTATTTCAACACAAATACAGAAAAAATATTATTTATTATTATTAAGAATACTAATGTTAAAAGTACAGCTAGTTGCATGTTGAAGGTTTTTGGCCGATTGTAACTGATTTTTTGGGAACGGTGATGAAGATGGTTCGCTGCTTGCTGTTGAGATGGAATAAGTTTGCATTTCAATTGAAAAATCAGCGATCTCAGAAGGCATCTTTCCAAAGGTATTGATCCCAACGCATTGTTTTGTGCATTTTCTTCTCTTGTAATTTACAAAAAGCGATGATGTTGTGTCGGCGGGCGTAATGCTGTATACTTCCGATAGAACAGCAAATATTTTCCATCGTTGATTTCTTCAGATATGACGAAAGAACGTGAAGTATAGTTTTTCGAGTCTTGAATTTTTACCACAATTAAGTTGCCTTTGTCTTCAATGTCAGTTGTCATCATTTTTGCGAGTTCTTCTCATCTGCAGGCGGCGCCAGCGAGTCCGAAAATAGTGGCAACTTTTATTAAAAGATGTGTATCATCTGATGCTTCATTTATAAACGTGGATATTTCTTCTTTTAAAAATATGCTAGAAGTACCTCCTCTTTTAAAGTCTTCACACCTTTATCTTTACACCATTTTTCAAATGAATAATACCGTTTCTCATATTTTTCTTTTGATTTCGCCAGCAGAAGCTCGCCAAATTTGCGGCTTCTAAAATATCATGTGGCATTTCTTTTTCCATTCTGAAAAACTTATTTTTTTGCAATTTTCTGATTAGATCTCTCGTGGACACTTCTCTGACGTTAGAAAATGTTTGTACTTAGTTGCTACAGGAACAACAAGCAAAAGTTTAAATTGACAAAAACCATGTAATTATACGCATGGTGGCATCATTGTTGCCTATTCGACGATGGAAAATCGATATACATAAAACAAAGTCGGGTTAGTTACACCACTTATAACTCAAGAACGGCTGAACCGATTTTTATGATCTTTGGATTTGTCTCCGCCCCGAATAGCAGAATAACTATTAAAATATCGGAAAAGTTCTTGGATAAAAAATTATACACAAAATTAGTTATAAATTAGGCATCGAACTCCGTCATCTTCCGCAATTGACAGCTCATGTCATGCACGATTATAGTTTTTTAGTAATATTTTATTTCCACTGCAAATCAGTGACATACTACACAGATTATAGGATAGAAATTCAACGGAAAATAGTGGGAAAGTAGCTAATTATTCAAATCTAGAAAGATATTGAAATACATAGAAAATACTCGAATAGAAAAATATAAAGAATTATAGAGAATAAATGACAACAACTGTCAAATCGGTTGATATCAATCATTCCATATCATTCGGTAGATCAGTCATCCGTACTTAGTGTTGCTTAAATATCGATAGTAAGCAACAACATTGAGTATTGCAATTCGGTGAATTCCATCAAATACGTCTACAAATATGTTACGAAAGGCAGCGATATGGCGGTTTTTGGTATCCAAACCTCCAATACCAACGATGAAATTATGCGCTATCAAGTTGGTCGATATGTGAATTGCAATGAGGCGATTTGGCGTATATTCTCATTCCCCATTCACGAACGTCATCCCACTATTGTACATTTGGCGATGTATCTGGAGAATGACCAACGAGTATATTTCAACGCTTCGAATGTTGCTCAACGTGCTGAAATTCCTCCAGCGACAACATTGACCAGTATCTTTGAGATTTGCCAAAGCGTTCCGTTTGTACGAACGTTGCTTTACTTGCCTGCACATTATTGCACTTGGAACGCTTCATCGAAGAAATTTCAACGTCGGAACAAAGCAATGCGGTTTCAAGTCATCCGGATGTGCGTTCTACTGATGCTCTTAGTCGTATTTACACAGTTCATCCGAAGAATGATGAATGCTTCTATTTGCGGTTGTTGCTGGTGAATCTTCGTGGGCCAACATCATTTCAATCATTACGAACTGTTAATGGTATAGTGTGCCCGATCTTGAGGTGAATCAGGAGATGCATAACCAGGCTTTGCTCTTAATCGAAGGCATGTGTTACCTCATGGGCGGCACTTTGTTAGTAAGGTTAGTAATGCCAGCACCAGATCGTGGAAAGAACGACGCATTTAGTGGAGAATTTGAACGTGAACGTGAATATGATCGACATGAATTATACCAGTCAGTTCAAACGTATGTACCCCTGTTGAACCCCCAACAGAAGGAAGTCTATATTACATTAACGAAGGCAATTGATGATGGAAATTGTGGCTTATTTTTTCTGGATGCACCCGGTTAAACTGGGAAGACATTCTTGATGTCATTGATTTTGGCCACTGTTTGTGCGAGATCTGACATTGCGGTAGCAGTTGCTTCTTCTGGAATAGCGGCCACATTGTTAGAAGGATGCCGTACGGCTCATTCAGCCAAAAAATTGCCGTTAAACCTTCAAACTAATGAACAACCGACATGTAACATTGCGAAACACTCCGCAATAGCCAAAGTTTAGCATCTAAAATCATCATCTGGGACGAATGCACAAGGACGCGCAATCGCCCATTGGAAGCACTTAACTGAACATTGAAAGATCTGCGCAATGACTCGAGATGTTTTGGAGGCGCAACGATTGTATTATCTGGCGATTTCCGCCAAACACTGCCAGTCATTCCAAGATCGACTGCTGCCGATGAAATAAACGCTTGCCTCAAATCATCAAATCTGTGGCGCTATGTGAAGAAACTTCAGCTGGCGTCAAACATTATGAGAGTTGCATTGCTGAACGATCCATCTGCTGACGATTTCTTAGATCAATTGCTGACTATCGGTAATGGTCGTGTTCCTGTCGACGAATCGAGCGGATTGATTTCATTTGCTCCGAATTTTTGTTATTTCGTCTCATCGAACAAGATGAGCTCATCAACAAAGTATTTCCGAATATCATTGCAAACCTCAAAAATAACAAATGGTTGAGAGAGCGAGCAATTTCGGCGGCTAAGAACAAAGATGTGGATGACATAAACTTCTTAATTCAGAATCAAATCGTCGGTACTCTGCATTCATTCAAATCTATTAACTGTGTAACAAATGAAGACGAAGCCACCAACTATCCAACTGAATTTTTAGACTCTTTGGATGTGCCTGGCTTACCATCGCACAATTTACAACTGAAGGGTGGCTCGGTAGTCATCATGCTTCGAGATCTAAACCAACCAAAACTATGCAATGGAACGCGTTTGGTGATAATAAAACTGATGATCAATGTGATTCACGCGAAGATATTCAAACGAAAATTCAAAGATGAGGAAGTTCTCATTCAGAGGATTCCGATGATCCCAACCGATATGCCCTTTGAGTTTAAACCAATTCAATTTCCGTTTTGACTTGCATTCGCCATGACGATTAACAAATCACAAACCAATCCTTGAGTGTTTGTGGTCTGAATCTAGAAAATGCATGTTTTTATCATGGTCAATTGTACGTGGCATGTTCATGTGCCGGCAAACCATCCGCTTTATTTTTTCTTGCGCTTGAAAATAAAACGAAAAATGTCGTATATCACAATGTGCTTCAATGAAGAGAATCAATCCGAGCCAACCAATGCAGCAATAAAGCAAATGTCTTGCTGACATGCCATTGAAATACTTGATTTTTGTACTTTTTTTGAATCTTTGTTTTCTTTAAATATATTATCCTAATAAACTAATAATAAATGCGCATGATAATAAAACGAAAAATGTCGTATATCACAATGTTCTTCAGTGAAGAGAATCAACCCCAGTCAACCCATGTAGCAATATACATAGCTGCAATAAAGCAGATGTGTTGCTGACACTCCATTGAAATACTTGATTTTTGAAATTTTATTGAATTTTTGTTTTCTTTAAATATGTTATCCTAATAAACTACTGAACATAATAATGTTTTGTATTAATTTTTTTACGTTAATAAAATAATAAATTAAGTTTAGATAAAAGTTAACACGACATTCATTGGCTCTTAGACGGTACGAAGTTCGCCGGGTCAGCTAGTGATAAAATAAAAATACAGATATATATTTACAAAGCACTAAATTCAGCTAAAATTTTATTTTATATCAAATATTATTGTATGCAGAAAGCATTGAAATATTGAAAAATCGAGTATAAACACGGCAATTATGCGAAACAAAATGAGTGCGCAAAGTTGAACTTTGCGTATGCAAATGAGTGCGCAAAGTAGGTACTTTGCGCACGCGAGTAGAAAAAATCATTTATATGTTTGTATCTACTTACTGCTTATGAGAAATTTGCCTTTTGATAATTTGGTGAGCGAAATAGGTCAAGTCAAACTAAAACTGTTAAACTTTGGATCACTTTTAAATATCGCTTTTATTTCCGAATCCTATTAAATAGTACAGGGTGATCCAAATAACTCTTTAAACGAAAATACCTCCATTATTTTTCAAATTAGAAATATTCTGAACCAAAATTGTTTGATTTCACTGCTTTTACACATGCTTATGTCGTAATATCTACATGTGTTTCAAAAAAGCAAGGCACTTTGCTTTTTTTTTTAAATGTAATATGCTATCTACATTTTTTAATGTTTTTGTATTTTTTTTTATCAATTCTGCATATTTTTGTGCGTAAAATATATCAATTATCATTTTAGAATTTAGAAATAAGTTAATATCATTAGTTTCTAGTAAAGTCTATACGAAGTCTGTGTAAACAGCAATAAATCAAAACTCGATAGACAGCCGGCATTTCCGTTGAATATTTTAGGCGTGCAACGCGACGCGACGGTAGAAATGAAAAAATATTGAATTAATTATATTTTTCATAATTATACACAGGTGTAATACAAAATATTTTAATCAACGTTTGCTTGATTGCTAGTATAATTATTGGGTTTTAAATGTACCTTCTTTATGTCAGCATTACATAAATGTTTATAAGAAAAAGTAGGAATATATGATTTTGTTTCACTCACCTGAGAAATTCATGAAAAGTCACTGTGTGAATCCGCAGAGCTTGAATCTGAATTTGGCGTTAATATTATGGGATCAAAGGCCGGTAAAATACAATATTCGCCCTCCTTTTCAATAATATGGCGGAGACAGTTCATCCAAATGCCACTTGCGTTTACTTCATCAATTACTTATATTTCCTAGTAAGAAATCACTGTTAGTTGGCGATTGATTATATTTTCTAAGTTTTTCTTGATGGCAGCCTCAACCTCAATCGGATTATATACGCAGTAGTAGGGGGGAAGCCGCAAAATAATATGACCATGTGCTTCGCATAATTTGTCAATGACATGTGCTTTTGTAAAGTTTTTTTTTAATGGCTTCCAATAACAACTTTTTCGTCGCCTTTTAAGGAATTTCTATATTTTTGCTCTCCATGAATTTGAGAATATCCCTTTTATTAACTTTGCTATGAAGGCAGGAATGATAGGATGCATTGTCCATTACAATAACGGAATTTGGGGGAATATTCGGCAGCAATTATTCGGTAAACCACTTTTCAAATAGACTGGCAGTCATGTCTTCATGATAATCAGCCGAAGAGTGCTTTATATGTTTGGCTGACTATAATAAAGCATTGGGTACAAATCCCTTATCACTTCCTGCATGCAATATAATCACTCGTTTGCCGCGAGAACAAGGACCGTTTAATTTGCAATTACTGATATCATCTAACCAACTATACTCAACTACGAAAAAATCATCAATTTTTGCCCAAAGATACTGACTTTAAATTATAAGGGGGAAAACCAAACTCAAAATCTACAGCATCAAAAAAATTATAATTTGTCTCAGGTTACATGTTTCGCCTTATCAGGGGCATCATCAGACCTATAAAATATAAATTAAATTAGAAAAACCTAAAATACAATAGTTAAATAGTCCACCCAACGTGCGTTCTTTCACCTCACAACAACAACAAATGACACGATAACAATGACTACTGCCGAGATTATACACCAAACAAATATAAAATTTAAAACTTAGAACTATGAGTGAC
>MU184571.1:11717-44375 GCA_016904865.1 Pissodes strobi | reverse complement strand
TAATGAATTGAAATGATTGTTAATATATACTAAAGAAAATATTAAAGCGATAAAAAATACTGTTTGAGTACTAAATTTTGTTTAAATTTAAAAATCTCTACGACGAAGTTAAACATTCTGTCACAACATTGTCAGATAATGTGGATTAAAAATAAAAACTTATGTTGGTAAGAAACCTCCTGTAAATATATGTCCATAAATTGGCCATCATCTTTCTCTGTAAATCCGACAGCCTAATTTCGTCAGGTTCCAAGTAAAATGTGCTTCTTTCTACCCTCCAGGGAATCCGCAACTAGAACCCCGCAACTAGGACTTTGTAACTAGAAATCCACGTCTAGATTCCGCAGCTAGAATTGCGCTACTAGAACCCTAAAACGGAAATTAATCCATAACAGCAACCTAACATGAAAATAACAGAAATGCCAAAACTCGGCACCAATACTCTAATTGAAATTCTACATTCAAAACGACTTAAAACAGCTTACCCATTCACCAAAACCTTCCTGGGTATCTTGAAGAAATAAATGGGCTTATTGCCATAACGGTGGTTGCTAGAAATTACTTCTTCCACAAATTAACCCTCTCTCGAGAGACTGAAACGGCTTCCAGCCTTTTTCATCTAAAAAATTGAACACTACTCGGGAGCTACTTCTTCGGCTAATGACAAAACAAAAGCCTCACAGAATCAACAGCAACCGTTTCTTCTGTTTTCCCTTATCCTACTAGATTTATAAAGAGAAAAAAATCTGTAATCACGTCAAAAACTATCGACTGTCATTCAACTAAAATCCTTAAATGACAATTTGATTACTGCTGTCAGAATAGTAGACAGGTTCGACCTTATCGAAAAAGAGACAATGGAGATGATTAACCAACCTAAAATGACTTTTATAAATAGAAGAATTTCCACCCGTAACAGTAACCAACTATAAAAACTGTCTCTGTCAGTTTCTGCCTAGCTTTTGAGAAAAAGTAGAGATAACCTAACTGAGCAACAATTGAATTCATGTTTATATAAATGTTGTATTGCAGGAAAAATGTATATTACATTCTAACCATATCATTTATCAAATAACTGAAAAGTAATTTCGCAAATGTTATTTGTCATTTTCAGCTTGGACCCTATTAAGGCTTACAAGAATAAAACTCTCACCTTGGAATTGCCAGGCGACCTTACCATTTTTAATATAGATTGGTTCAGTATTTTTGATCATGACACTAATACAAACTTGGGATCGATAATTATTCCAGAGGCGTTGAATGTTCCACCGTCGTTGATTAAAGTAATTGTAAGTAAAATAATTTTACTTAATACAGTAATAAATTCCATATGCATAAGTTCGAGGAGTAAGCTCTTTATCACTTATGGGCGTAACTTCAATTTAATATATATATAAGCATTTGATAATTCATAATACCTGTCTGGAGCTGATCACTGGGCAGTGACCCAACAAACCCAATTCTTACCCCCTGTCGGACTAGGGACTATGGGAGAAATGAGTCTGAGGCCGATGCTTCCAGTGGATGCCTGCTTTAGGTGGTAGGTGCATATGCCTACTCGCATCGTCCGGTGAAATACCACCCCACCAGAACTGGGAAGTTCTAAGTGGTTTTCCCGAATCACGTTCCGCTTCCGCGCTGGCGGTTCCGGGTTCCACAGTTAGAATATATGGACATGATGGTGCTTCGAGGATCAAAATATTCCGGAAGTAAACTCCCCGGCCATTCGGATCTGCGGACGCTGGGTGGCCCTAGGAGCCCTTCATTCCGCAATTCACAGACAGCAAAAATACCGAACTAATTTAGAGTAGATTTTTGCAATATAAGAGGCCTAAATACAAAGAGAAGTTCGGTACACAAACTTTAATACGACTAGTATGAAGGACCAGAGAGGCACAAACGTGAATGGGGGGAACCCAGACAAGTAGGCTGACTCAAGGTGCTTGCAACTAGCCTTTTTCGCTTGGTGTTGCTGTAGGGTGCGCACTACAGTGAAGGTCTCGGAGAATTGTTAGCACTCGGCCGCTTGACAAGGTCTCTTAAAGTGCTTAACTTCTGTCTTTAAACATTTTTTCTCCTAAAATTATTCCATGTCCTGAAGTTCCGAAAAACTGTATAAATTCGGCAGAATGCTGATTCGGTGTCAGTTGAGAGTGCTGGCTCTACAAAGTATTTTCCTTCGCTTCGGAGCTTCCTTGGCTTGTCTGTAAGCTTCTTAGAGCCCTTCCTTTTTCCAAAATTGTCGAAAATTCCTCCAAGTCCTGAGGTTGCAAAATTTCAGAAAAATTCAATAAATTCGGTCGGAGGCTGATTCGGTACCAGTTGAAAGTGCTGGTCCTACAATGCCTTTTCCTTCGCTTCAGGGCTTCTTTCCCTCGTCCGTAAGCTTTCTACAGCCCTTTCTTTTTCGATATGTCGAAAATTTGGTCCCTAATGGCCAAATATCTGGGAAAATCTCATAAAATCCTCAGAGATGTGGGGCTAGGGGTAAATGGATGAGTTGGTAGTTCCGTTAGGATACCCGAAGATTAACGATGACGCTGGCCTCCAGTGATTTCTTGCTTCTTGCCTTTTCGGGATCTGAACTGCAACTAATTTTAATTTTAATTCTAGCGACGCGTTTAAGGGCTCGATTTTCCCACCCGATCGAACACAACCATTCAAAAGCGCTAATTTTCGCGCGATTGGAAAGTCGGTTGGGATATCGGCAATTCTAGGAATCAGGAGTTTTAGCGGCTTGAAATTTTATCCAGTGGCGTGCTTAAATGCGTTTTTTTCAGTCCACTTGCAAAGGCGTTGCCTATAATACCCTAATGGGCACTGCAAGTAGGAAACGGCGAGGAGGAAATATACCCATGGACTCTTTTCTTAAAGATATTTAGACTGTAGCCAACAGGGAACAATTCGGTTGGTAAAGAGTTCCAGCTCCTCGTCACACGCCAGAAGAAAGAATTTTGATGGAGGCTGGTTCTGGGTGTGCTGTGTTGACTAGCATATGGATGAGAGCTTCTAGCTCGTCGTGTGGAACGAACAAAGCTGGCACTGGAGGGAATCAGAGTTGTCGATTCGGCCGAACACCATCCGTGATAATATCGGTAAAAAAGGGAGAGATCACCCACCATCCGCCTATGTTCCAAGGTGTGAAGGGAACGAGTCAGTGTTTCGTCATTAATAAGTCTAACAGCTCGGTTCTGGATGGAGTCTAAGAGGGCTAGAGTATGTTTGGGAGCAGAACTCGAAATGTGAGAGCAATACTCCAGAGTAGGTCTGATTTGCGATTTATAGAGTGTAAGCAGCTGATGGAAGCTGAAGTATTTTTTGACACGGAAAAGTACACCCTAGACTGAGCCTAAGTCAACAAGTCAAATATTTGGGAGTTATTTTAGACAGTAAATTGACGTGGAAGGCACACGTTGAACAGGTGGTGAATAAGACAACCGCGATTATGTGGCAACTAAGGAGAACGGTAGGTAGGAAGTGGGGTTTAAAACCTTACATCCTCCAGTGGCTGTACACTGCTGTGATAAGACCGAGGATTTCCTACGGATCCGTGGTCTGGTGGCCAGCGGTGGCCAGAGCCACTAATGCCCAGAAACTGGCCAGACTGCAAAGGCTGGCTTGTTTGGGTATTACCGGAGCATTGAGAACAACTCCCGGAGCAGCACTGAACTTCATCCTGGGGCTGCCGGACCTCCCGATCTGGATTGAGAGAGAGGCAATGGCGGCTCACAAAAAGATGATCGACAGTGGCCTATGGCGAACGGACTACCCAGGGAAAGGACATACGACTATTGCCGCCAAAATGAGTAGGGATCTACCCATCATTGCGACCAAAGGCAATATTCCAGATGGCAGATTAAGACTGAGAAGGAATTTCCAAGTGGAATTTCCATCAAGGGAAGAGTGGCTGTCAGGCCAGGTACGTACGCCGAGCGGCGTACACGCATGGTACACTGACGGCTCATGGATGGCTAATACACAGTCATCCGGAGCCGGTGTATACCTAGACAACACTAAATCAGGAGAAAGCACTTCGCTGGGGAGATATGCCACTGTTTTCCAGGCGGAGGTGTTTGCTATTTTGGAAGTAGCAACCAAGGCGGAAGTAATAGAAGGTGTAGAGAGTATATATATTTACTCGGACAGTCAAGCCGCTCTCAGGGCGATCCAAAGACCCAGGGCAAGCTGTAAGCTAGTTCAGGAATGTAGAGACGCCCTAGACAGATTGGCTGTGCGCAAGGAAGTAAGACTCAGATGGGTTCCAGGGCACAGTGGCATCGAGGGCAACGAACGGGCCGATGAATTGGCAAGACAAGGCTCAATGAGCCACCTCGTCGGTCCAGAACCTGGTCTGGGCTTAAGTAAAAGGCAAATCTCTCTTATTTGCCTGGAACAAGACAAAGCACAATTGGAGAGGAAAAGAAGGATGCAGACAAGCCAAGGAAATGATTCTAAATCCTGACGGATCCAGAGCAAGGCGACTGCTAAAAAAGAGCCGAGAGGACATCAGGAACTTGGTAGGTATTCTGACTGGGCATGGAAGCCTAAACAGACATCTGCACCTTATCGGCGTGAGGGACAGCCCACTCTGCCTGAACTGCGGGACAGGGGAGGAGTCCTCATACCACTATATAGGAATTTGTGATAGGTGTAGTCGCCTAAGGAGGAAGATACTGGGAGCACCAACACTTGCTCGGGAAGATCTAAAGGATCTGGACTGGGAGGACGTCCTCACCTTTATCAAGGTGACGGGCCGTTTCAGTGCGGGCAGGGTGTTGGAAGTAGCCAGGTAGGGGAGGGCGGATCGGCGATGGTGAAAAGGGACTTATAGGCCTACTTACCGGGCTTCGGCCCCCCCACCCTTACTACTACTACTACTACTACTACTACACCCAGTTTTTGAGAGGCACACTTGGCGAGACCTCGGACATGCTCATCCCATGAAAAGTTAGTGCTTGCGGTTAGCGAAAGATTGGAGGATGCAGAAAGAAAATCCCTCTCCATGATGATGCCAATGTGGTTTACCTTAGTTTTTTCTCCGGTAGAACACAGCAGTCTGGGTCTTTTTGGCATTGAAGGTTACAAGATTGTTGGATCCCCATTTAAGAATTGAGTCAGTCTGCTGTCTTCTTAGTTGTCCCAGAGTGGCCCATGATAATGGTTTGTCAGAAGAAAAGGATGACACAAGACTGCTATCTTCTGCATAGCTGTAAGTGGGGATTTCAGTAAGCTTTAGTAGGTCATTTATGTGCAGCAGGAACAAATTTGGAGACAAAACCGAACCCTGCGGAACACCAGCATTGATGGCAAATGCCTCGAACGAGACACCAGCGATAGCGACCTGAATACATATTTTATCCAAAAAACTAGACAATAGTGTATGTAGAGCCGACGGAAAGCCATAAGCTGAGAGTTTATCCAGGAGTGATTGGTGCCACACCCGGTCGAAGGTTTTGGAGATGTCAAGAGCAAAGACTCGGGACTCTCCGTGTTTTCCAGGGTTGAATTCCAGATGTGTGTTACATAGGACATCATATCTCCTGTTGAGCGCTTCGCTCTAAATCCATACTGCCTATCAGATATTATGTTGTTCTGTTCAAGATATTTTAGGATATCGGTGTTAATGACTTTTTCCATTACCTTGGGCACTACCCGGGTTAAAGTTATTGGACGGTAGTTACTGGCAATATTTTTCTTTCCCTTCTTAGGTACAGGTTGCACTCTAGCACGCTTCCAGAGGGCTGGGAAAATACCTCTGTTGTAGGATAAGGTATATAGTTCGGTTAGAATAGGTGTCAGATCCAGTGGGCACTGTTTGAGAACAATGGGGAGAATTCCATCCAGTCCAGCGGCCTTCGAGCAGTCAAGACAACGAAGTAGCCCTTGTAAAGGACGCTTTTACAACAAATGATTGACGGTGCCGCTCGCCTAATTTGGTCAATGAGAGCTTAATTCGCATTTACTGGCTTTACTGGCAAGATATCCGCAGTCATATCATGTTTGTATAGAGTCCATCTGCAAAGCTTTTGCTAGTACCACATATTAAGAATAATTTAGTGAATATAGTATTATTAAAATATTGTTAAATTTTTCCCTTTGGTTCTGACAAAGGCACAATTTTTACTATTTTGAAATTATTCTCTCTTTATTCATTAACACTGTATACAATTAAACACACTAAACTACTCTTATAATCTTACAACTAATAGAACTTTACAATTCAACCCTCAATGGTTAGAGTTGTGTGAAATATTCTCGGCGATGATTTATGTGGAAATAACCTAGAAGCGGCAAGTTAATTGTATAGGGTAGCCCAAAAACATACAGAGGGTCGCGAGCCATGACAATATCTTGATTATAGTTTCGCGAACGATCTGAAACAAATATTTTCACTTACAAAAATTTGCCACTAACCTTCAGTATCACGAAGCGAGAAATGGCGTCGAAAAAATAAATATCAATACATTTTTAGCCACAAAAAGATGAGCTACCCAACTGTCTTCAACTTCACAAGAACTTCCAAGTATCCTGGGAAATATTTGGTCCCGCGATTACAATTCAATTGGCCGGTATGGTAAATGAAGACGAATATCTTGCTTTTGGGATATCTGGATCTCCCGACGAAAGCCAAATGGTTGGAGGGGACGTGGCTGTAGCCTATATTAATGGTTACCAAGGATATGCAACAGATTATAATATTACAGCCTTAACACCGGTACGTAGCTCTTAAAATATTGATTGTGTTAACGTTCTTTCTACCGACAGTTTACGCTTGATGTTTTTCAGGCACTTTATGATTGTTTTACCAAACTTTATAACAATATTTTTAACACAGATATTTAATCCAATTCGATTCAACATTTTCCATAAAAAATATTATTTAGTAAAGGTGATAATGGTGAAATCAAAGCTGTATTATTATTTTATTGGTAGTGGTTATTATTGTTTTGAAAATATTGAATTTTTACACAATAAATAATTATGCAATTCAAGTATAGCGTTAATATTGAGTTTGTAAGTTCATCATGGTTAGTATCATGGTCTAATTTATTTCTTTCAATTATTAAGGTTTCATTAAGAGGTATGTTTCTACAAAGCGTTGTTAATTTAAATTTTAAAATTATATTTTCTGGTTGAATTTTATGTTTATTGAATCTATGAACTGTAACATTTCTTGTAATAGAGCATTACTTGTTCTCTCTAAGGTTTTCATACTACGGGGCTTTAAATCTTAGACTTGCAGGAATTAGATTGTTGTTTTTGCATTTATGTAAAAATGTTAAACTAGTTTCAACATGCAATAAGTTTAGTTGTAGTTTTGCAGATGTGCATTGTCTCCCAATTTAGATCTGATGATACTTATTACCGCAGACAGGAGCAGATTACAACAATTAATCAAGATCCGGAGAAATTTTGAACTTAGTGTGACAGAAATTTGATCCAGTTCAATGCAGCAAAAACTCAACTAGCTACGGTTACCAAGAAAGACAATAAGGCGGGCCCTGACATCCTGATGGCAGGATTGACCATTCCTTCATCCTCGTCAATTGGAGTACTGGGTATCTCGGCCAACAGCACGTTGCTCACATCGCAAAATCAGCCTCGCAGTAGCTTGGTGCGCTATTTCGCAACAAAGAACTGTATACACCGCAGCAGCTGCTCTTGCTCCACAAAGTGCAAATAAGACTATGCGTAGAATATTGCTCACACATTTGGGGTGCCGCACCTAAGCACACCCTAAAACTGGTGGATTTCATTCAGGGAAGAGCTGTGCGTCTCGACGGCGACCCGAAGTTGACCCGGGATCTGGATAGTCTGGAACACCGCAGGCATGTGGCCCAGATCTCCCTGTTTTACAAATATCCACGCTTCATCCCGCCCCCAGCAACGCCTGTCAGACAGTCGCGATCGACGGCAAAAGCGCACCCGTTTGTCGTACAACTGGAAGCACTCACAATATCGCTCAACAACCGTTATGACATTTGGATCGGTAGGCATGGTAGGGGAAATATGGGGAATACCGACCAGCATGGTAAGATCGGCCAGGGGGTTTTTATTTTAAAAAAGCGCGCCACTGCAGTGTAATTCAGCTCTATCGGTGGCCATACAAGAAGACTGTCGAGCATAAGTGCCGGTGACGCTGTGATTACGCTTTTTCGATATTTCTGTGTGAAAACATTTTTTAACCTGAACGAACGATATTGAGTTTGAAAATAGGTGAGTACTTCTAAAACAGATGATTTCTGTCCTATATTTGTATGGCATTTTTAGCTTGAACATTTGCTATGTCGAAACCCCAAGTAGACATAACCTCATTTTTCTTATAATAACGTATGGGAAAAGTTTTTAGACGCATGCATTATTGGGTAAAACCGACCGCAGTTAGTCGGTCTTACCCAAGCGTGGTCGGTCTTACCCGAATTTCAGATGTGCTAAAAAATGCCGTTTAAGTACAACAGAAAAACCAATCGGGGTTCATGGTCTCTTGAAGACATGACTCGAGCAATAAATGCCGTTCAAACCAAATTCATGGGAATACGAAAAGCATCTAGAACGTATCACGTACCTTATGGTACTCTACAGGATCGCCTTAGAGGCAAAGTCGACGGGAATAATAAGACATTGGGAAGGCATACAGTTTTTAAACCTGCCCAGGAAGAGGAGCTGTGCAATCATATAATTAAAATGTCCAAGACATTCTACGGATTGTCGAGACTTCAAGTCATGAAGGTCGCTTTTCAATATGCGGATGCCAACAATATCCCAAATAATTTCAACAAAATTAAAAAGATGTGTGGTAATGATTGGTACTATGGATTTTTAAAAAGATACCCTAATATATCCCTGAGAAAGCCAGAGAGCACGTCATTGAACAGGGTAAAAGGATTTAATAAGCAAGAAGTTGACTTATTTTTCTCTAACTTGTATAGAGTGTTTGAGGATTATAATTATCCTGCAAATCGTATTTACAATGCCAACGAAACCGGTATAACCCCTGTACACATTCCTGCAAAAATTTTGGCGGTTAAAGGACAGCGGCAAGTTGGTGCCATTACAAGTGGAGAACGGGGAAAGCTGGTAACCGTCCTTTGCTCAGTGAGTGCCGCTATGTTCCCCCCATGTTCATTTTTGGAAGGGTTAGAATGAAATATGAGCTCACAAAAAATGGTCCAACAAATGCTTTGTACAGGGTATCAAAAAATGGCTGGATCAACGAAGACCTCTTCTTTGAATGGATTCAGTATTTTGCCAGGCATACTAAATGTTCAATCACGGAAAAAGTGTTATTAATTATAGATAACCATAGCAGTCATTGTACACTAAAAGTGTATAATTTTTGCATGGAGAATGTTATAACCATAGTGACCTTACCGCCTCACACATCCCATCGACTCCAACCACTCGATGTTTGCGTCTATGGGCCATTGAAAACCGCTTACAATGGTGAGTGTGATTCTTTCCTTAGGTCGAAAAATTACCAAAGAATTGACCAGGCCGATATTGCCGAGCTTTTAAAAAAACCTATAACAAGATAGCAACAATTGAAAAAGGTGTAAAGAGATTTGAGGCAACAGGGATTTTTCCACTAAACAGAGATGTCATAAATGAGGAAGAATTTATCCTTAGTGAAGAAAACGTGATAGACGAAGAGGAAACGCAAAGACAATATGACAACAAAGGCAACGGGGATAAGACTAAAAAGAGCGTAGGAACTAATGATAGAACAGCAAATAATACAAAAAAAATATATAAAAGATCCTTCTAAGACAAACATATCAAGTAAAGACTTGGCAGAAGCTGGTCCATCAGGAATTTCAAAACGGAAAACTATCGAATTTGATACTGATAATGAATCAGACACTAGTATAGATTACTATACAGATGAGAATAGTGATAATTACTTAGAAAAAATCGTGAGTGCTAATGTGTCATTTGAAGATCTTCAGCCTATTCCCCGATTCTTAAGGTCTAGCCAGGAGAAGGGCAAGAAAACTCATTCTCAGTTGTTTACCGTGACACCAAATAAAATAGAATTAGAGATTAATGAAAATGAAAAAGTAAGAAAAATGGAACTGGCAAAATCAAAAAGAACCAAGCGAAAATTAGTGACAGGTGATTTAGTAAAGACAAGCAAACCAAATAACCAGAAAAAAAAAATGGAAAAGGCCACAAATTCATGCTCAAAGAAAGAACAGCCTAATAGCAAGAAACAAAATTTGTAAGGACAATGAGCTTGTGAAAATTCATCACATGCAGAATGTGCAGGCGTGGAAATCACTCAACTGTACATTTGTCATTTTTGCCAGGCATAGATTTTTTAATAAACTCTAAAACTTTTAAGTTACTTGTTTAAAGTTACCATATCTACATATTTGTTAATTTTGTTCTTGTTAGTTTTTAGGGCATTTTGTATAAGTTTTTTTATGGTCGATATTGCCCGAATAGGTAGGGTAATACCGATTATTTAAATTTATGATGTTTTGTGAAATAAATGTTTTATTTTGTTTAATTTCCATCTTTTCACCCTTTCTTATTCTTTCGTAATTGTACTTTGTTAAATTTTACATAAAACAAATCTTATATTCTGGCTAGTTTGGTATATATTAATTATTTTTCTTAAGTGGTCGGTATTCCCCATATTTCCCCTATGTTAAGATGGCCAGGGTGTATTATAATAGGCCTTCAGATCTTAAAGTTTTAAGGCAAATAATGAAAGATGAAATATTTAACTTAAACAATAATTACCAGCATTGTATTTCCGCTTCTGTTAATAATAAAATGAAGGAAAACTTGTTAAAATGTATTAAAAATAAAGGAGATTATGTAGAAAATATTTAAATTTATTCAAATTTTCTGGATATCCAAATCTTCGTTTGGGTCAAGTTTCGTTTAGCGGAAATCCGTTAGGAAGAAATTAAATTTATTTTTGACATTATAGTACCTGTCTCAACGCAGAACAATCAAAGTTTTGCCCCACAAATACATCAATCTCATTTTCAAAAAAAAAAAAAAATTAAAAGAGCGAAAATCCACGAGAAAAAAATTCTTGACTTAGAGTAGCTCTCTACCTCTCTAACCCTTATTAACCAGAATAAAAAGACAAGTAGCGCGCTTGTCTCTTCACTATCCCAAATTACCCCAAACTAACCCAGACTATACCAAACTAACCCATACTAACCCAAACTAACGCAATCTAACCTAAACTAACCTAAACTTTTTTTTGAGGGGATTAGGAATCTGCTTATCAGACACTTGGCACTCTGACCAACGTAGTGACGGGTTGGGGTCCTGTTCTAAAGATCACACGCCGTCTATAACCCTTCCCCCTCCTTTTTCACACCCCGATAGCGGAACCACTCTTGAAGAGCATAACCTCGCTACAGGAGCAGCCTTGGGATTCTGTATGATCATTCGTTCCTGTTCGCTCAAAGTCTCTCCTGTCTTCCTCTTTCGTCCTTCTCCTTAATTGTAAGAATCTCTTTGATCACCTTATGTACCAAATTCCACTTCTCTTTGGTCTCCATCATCACTCCCATCATGTTGGCAGAGCTCAGCGAGGCGCCAAGTTCCAAGTTTACTCTAAGCTGCCTCGTTTCCCACCGAGGGCAACCAAAAACCGTGTGCTCCGCAGAGTCTTGCCCGTTGCAATAAGTGCATATCTGGTCGGTCTTCCCCAGGAATTGGGTATACGATCTAAACGAGCCATGCCCGGTCAGCGCTTGCGTGAGAAAGTAGTCCATTCTTCTGTGCCCGCATTTTATCCATGTATGCAGATTGGGTATTTAGTTTTTGGTCCACTGTCCCTTTTCGCTATTGTTTTCCCACAGCCGTTGCCACTCAGCTATTGTTTCCTCTCTAGCCGCCGCTCGAGTGTGTCGCAGCTGGGGGTTCTCCGTTGAATCCAATCTGCATCTTTCCCTCATTATCAGACCAATTGGGGGCGTCCCCGTGATCACCTGTACTGCCTCGCTTGATATCGTTCTATATCCGCAGCATACTCTTAAAAGCGCCTTTCTCTGTACACCCTCTAGTAACGTTTTATACTTTTTAATTCCCATTATCTCTGCCCACACCGGAGCCGCATAGGAAATAATCGATTGTACGGTGGCGTACAATAACAGTATTTTCTCATACTGTGGGCCGCCAATA
This sequence comes from Pissodes strobi, assembly GCA_016904865.1. Taxonomy (NCBI): domain Eukaryota; kingdom Metazoa; phylum Arthropoda; class Insecta; order Coleoptera; family Curculionidae; genus Pissodes; species Pissodes strobi. Next base: position 32,225 of record MU184571.1, on the reverse strand, counting down.
TTCGGCATAATTTGGGACAGTGTACCCAGTCTTTCTCCCGCTTTCTTCGTAACCTTTTCAGCTTGCTTGGCAAAATAGATGTTCTCGTCTATCAAAATCCCCAAATAATTGACAGCCTTACTTGGGGCGATACGTTGTCCCTCGAGCGTGAAGACAATCTGAGACCTGTCCCTTTTTCCTCCCAAAATAACTGCCTCCGTCTTCTCGGGTGCCAGTTGGAGGTGGTTCTCCGCCATCCATATATTAGCCATTCCTAGTGCATCGTTCGCTCTGCTCATCAACTCTTCAGCATTCCTTCCTCTCACAATCAGTGCCAAGTCGTCCGCATAACCCGTCGCCTCCACTCCTTCCGGGAACCTCAGCCTCAATAACGGATCATAGAAAACGTTCCCGCCGTCATTTCCATAAGGTCTTTTTCGCTCAATATTGTACGTGTCCTGAGGTAGTCTGTCAGTATGTTGGTCAGATATCTTGGAATGCCTCTATTTATTAGGTTCTTCAGTACTATCATCCAAGACACTGAATTGAATGCATTTCTCACGTCCACCGTCAGTAGCGCGCACCACCTCTCGCCCTCACCTTTGAACCTTGTTCTTCTTGCCGCTCCTAACATCTTTTTATAGCATCGACCGTGGATTTCCCTTTCAGAAAGCCAAACTGATTCTCCGCTATATCTCCCTTATCCTCCAGTTCTATTGTGAGTCTGTTCTTGATGAGCTGTTCGTACAGTTTTGCCCAGCAGTCTATGAGACATAGCGGTCTATATGCGTTTGGGGCATTATACGGCTTCCCTACTTTGTGAATGAGCACGAGGTTCGCGACTTTCCATTCATCTGGCCACATTTGCTGTCTAAGTGCACCGTTTACTACTACAAGGGTAGCTTCGGTCGCTGTGTTGGCCAGCATTATCACAGCTTCCGGCGGAATGCCATCATGCCCAGGTGCTTTCCCTGTCTTGATCTTATTGCATGCTTCTTTTAGCTCGTTGTTGGTGAAGCTAATTGGATTCTCTGTCCTTCTATGGACGGGCATACGGTCGTTCCTTTTGGGGAACAGGGTATTTATTACCTCCATTCTTTTCTGGTCGGTTATTTTGAAAGGTGGCGTATTATTCTTAATCTTTCTCATAATGATTTTATATCCGGTTCCCCATATGTCATCGTTCAGCTCTTCGCATAGATTCTTCCAGTGCTTCTTCTTCTTATCCTTTATGATTCTTTTCAGTTGTCTTCGCTTTTCCTTGTAGATTTCCCTGAGTTCTTCTGTGTCCTCCATATCACCCGCTATTGCTCTCGAGTAAGTCCTCCTTGCCGCTATGCACTCTGACCTAGCCCCATTTATCTCCTCTCCCCACCAGTGCGGCATACTATCTCTGTTTCGTCCCGGTAATCTGCTTCTTTATGATTTCTCGACCAAGATTTTTGTCAGCCTTGTTAATTCACCTGTATCGCGTGGTGCCCCTCTACCCTGTTCTATTTCTCTCCTCAGAGCATCCGTAAATCTCTGCGCATTGAGACTTACTTTTCCCTTAAAGGATGTTTTTGGCTTGTTTTTTTCTTTCATGTTAAACAAAATGTGTCTGTGTGGCGAGAGTGGTTCATTGTTCGTAAGAACTTTCCAGTTTTCCATTTTCCTCGCTAGGCCTTGTGTGGCAAAAGTTATGTCAATAAAGGATCGTGAATTAACCCGCACAAAAGTTGGTTCAACGTCGTTATTAAGCGCTATTAGGTCCATCCCTGCCATCGTCTCTACCAGAATCTGGCCTCTCCTGTCAGCTATTGGGGAGCCCCACTCCTGTGCCTTTGCATTAAAATTTCCCATGATTAAGACCTCTCCACCATGTACAACTATGTTAGTGAGATTATCAATATATGACTCGAATTCTTGTGTTGTTATGTTGGGCGAAATATAGCAGCCATACATATCGTAGTCTTGAAATTCCACTCCGATAATTCCTGGTTCACTTACGATTCTGTTTACTTTAAGGTTTTTATTTACAAAGTATATTGCTGCATCTTCTCTCGTATCAACTAAAAATTGCCATTTACGAATTACTCCTCTGTTTGGTTCGCTGATCATTATCACGTCAACTTGTTCCTCCATTGCTGTAAGGAAGGCCACGTCAAGAGCGTCTGCGGATCTGTTAGCATTGATTTGCAGGACTTTCATTTAATTGATGTCTGCTTTGCTCTGAAACTTGCTCTTCCTGTAATTGGCTTTCCCTTTGTTCCCTATTTGCATTTCTTCGCACTGTAGATAGGGCATTTATCCGAGCCCGCTCTATATCCCGTTTCCTGGCAAACAGGGCATTCCTTTGTGTTTGTGCACTCTCTCATAGTGTGTCCTTCCCTTCCGCACTTGTAGCATCGAGCTCTTCTGTCGGGTCCATTACATTCCTCCTGTTTATGGTCGTACGACCAACACATATAACACCTGTGGATGTCGTACCTCTCCTCTACTGAGCAGGTCACAATTCCAATCCTAATCGATCTTTCCTTTATGAGTATGTCTGCCTTGTCTCTACTTATTTGTATAGTCACGGCCAGTGTGTTATCCCTGTTTGGTCTGCATTCTCCTATTCTAAGTTCTTCGGTATTTAGTTCTCCGGTGAAGGATTCGATTGCTTCTTTAATTTCCTCTCTTGTAGTCGTGATTTCCATGCCTCTAATGTGTATGGCTTTCATTTCACGCCTCTAGGTCCTCTCATCCTGATGTTTGTTTCGGTATTGGAGCTCTGTTTGATAGCATCCCTTAATTCCTTGATAGCTAGGTCATCTTTTTCTGTTATTATCAATAATTTCCCTTCTCTGGTCATTCTCATACTTCTTATTGATTTGCCTGCTTCTTTATGTATTACCGACTTCTTTATATCGCCCGCTAGCTCCTTACATTCCTTGCTCTTATTTTCAACCACTATTGCATAGGTCTTTCTTTCTGTTCTATCCGCTATTTCTTTGCTTTGTTGTCGACGCCTCGTTGTGTATATGACCACCCGAGTTTCAGTTCCGTGAATAATCGCTTCCGTCATTTTCCGTAATTTCCCTACGCTGATCCTGTTTATATGATGCATTACAATCCACTCGTCTCCTATGGTTTCCTCTTTTAGTCTTTGTAGTTTCTCCCACAGTTCGATGTCGGTGGTTTCCATCTTGATCTTTATTACCTTTTGCTGTACCGCCGAGTCAGGGTGTTGGTACTTCATCCTGGTTTCCCTTTCTATGACCTCAAAGTCCGATTGAGTCTGCAATAACTCAGGGAATCGATTGCAGTACAACTTCTGGATGCTTTTCTCCATGTCCCTGCCATCCGGTTCAGCACTACCTTCGTAGCTGAATCCTTAGTTTGTAAAGGGTCTCCTACCTTGATCTCTGTATTTGTGTACACCTTTTCCACCCACTTCTTCTGTTCTATTTCCTCCCATGCTTTAAAGTATTTTATTCTGGTGATCGTTTGTAAGGTATTATTCTCTGTATCTATGGCTGTTTGTGTACTACAGTTAACTGTTCCCATTTGTTCCGTCTGCGTGTCTGCCTCCACGGTTATTTTTCCGATCTTCTTATAGCTTTGTGATTCCAACCATCGTTTCACCGCATTACTGTTCAATACTTCTAAAACTTTTTTCATCTTTATATTAATCTCTTTGATCTCCCTTTTGGTGTTTTGTTCTATCCGAAGATCCAGATCCCGCCCCAGTTTAGTAACCGATATTAAAGCCTCTTTCAGTTTCCGGGCTTCCGGGCATTCCACTCTTTTATTTATATCAATTCCATAAGGTTCCTCCAAGGACGTATCATGCAGCTTCCTCTTTTTTTCCCCTTCACCCAAGGAACTCGTACGCATCAAGAGCCCTTGTGCGTTACCTCTATCCGTTGACTCGCTTTTTTTCCTTTGCATCAGTGGCGTTCGATTAATGCTCTCTCTTCGTTTAAAAGGGTTTCCAATATCCATTCCTTCCATAATCAAAGTCGAAGTATTGCCCCCCCCCCCAGAACCCGAGGGGCAGCCTGACTGGACGTCAGGGTGGGATTCCGGACCCTTGGTCCTACCCACCTGGGGTAAATTTTCTTTTTCATTCGACATTTCATATAGGTTAAGTTAGTTTTTAAGAAGTGAAAAGATAGAGACCCCTAGCCCCCGTTGCCTAATAGCGTCGGGGCCGGAAGAAACAAGAGTCGACCAAGAGAGGTCTAGATGGGAAAGAGAGTGGTGAAAGAAGAGGTGGACTCTGTGCCCAGACAAGTTGAAACAGTACAGAGACAGTTACGGGGTCCGACCCCGGACTTGCCAAGTCCGTCTCACAAGGTGTGAGCCCGTGGGGGAGCCTGTCCGCGGCAGTGACTTTAGTTCCGGACGCGCGGTTTTTAAGCCGCGGCCTTCACATTTTGGCCACTACTAACCAGGAACCTTGCGGCCCCTGGCCGTTCACCCATCCGCAACCTGGTGACGCGCCTGGCGGCTTCCTCAAGCCACTCCGCATTCGGAGACAGGAAACTTTTTTTTTTTTTTATTGGGATTAGGAGAAGCGTTTATCGCCTGTTTGGACTTCTCGTTCGTTCTTTGTGTCCAAGTGTGTGTCGGACTCCTGCCCTTTTCTGAGGGTCAGGCTACCGACTAAACTCCCTTCCCCGACTAGCGCTGGGATGGAACCACCCTTGACAGGTATAACATCATTCCAGAGCTTTGTCTCTTATGCCTGTTGCATCATTCTTTCGTCTCGTTCTTTGTGTTCCATGATAGTTCTGATCATTTTATAAGTGGCCTGCCAATTTCTCTTTGAACTTGTCATCGTCTCGATAATGTTTTCGGCATTTAACTCTATCCCTATGTTTAGTGTTACTGCTGTCCTATGTAGTTGCCATCTTGGGCAAGCAAAGAGGGTGTGTTCTGGTGTGCCCGTATCTCCGCAATATGTGCAATTATCATTTGTTTTGTTCAGTCTTTTGGTATATGTTCTGAAAGAGCCATGTCCAGAAAGCGCCTGAGTCATGAAATAGTCTGTGGTTCTAACCCAGGTCCTTATGTTCGGTATTAGTCGTTTTGTCCATTGTGCTTTGTCTTCAATTTCGTTCCAGGTTTGCTGCCATTTTTCTAGAGTAATCTCTCTTGCATTCTCACGTGTTTGCTGGGTTTGTGGGTTTTCCATTGATTCTATCTGCAGTCGCTCGTTTATTATTAGATCCATGGGAGGTATTGCTGTGATTACCTGGATTGCCTCTGATGAGATTGTTCTGTAGGCTCTACCTACTCGAAGAAGTGTTTTCCTCTGAATGCTTTCAAGCATCTTCTTGTATTTGTTTATGCGAATGATGTCGCCCCAAATCGTTGAGCCATATAGTAGCGTTGACTGCATCACTGCATAAAGCATCAGTCTTTTTTCATAGTCTGGACCCCCTACATTTGGCATGATCCTCGTTAGTGCTGCTAGTTTGCTTGCCGCTTTGTTTGTTGCTTTTATTACATGTGGGCCAAAATAATTATTTTGCCCTATGGTGACGCCCAAGTAGTTTACTGACTTTCCATGCTGAATCTGAATGCCGTTCATATTAAATACGATGTCTCTCCGGTCCCTTTTTCCATTAAGAATCACCGCTTCGGTCTTCTCTGGCGCCACTTCTAGTTTGTTCTGTTCCGTCCACGTCTGTATTTTACGGAGTGCCCCATTCCCCCTACGCATCAGTTGCGCCTTATCCTTCGCATTTATCACCAGTGCCAGATCGTCGGCAAAACCAATTGCCTCTACCCCTTCTCCGTAGTTTAGTCTGAGTACAGGATCGTAGAGTATATTCCACAGGGTCGGCCCAAGCACCGACCCCTGCGGGATACCTCCCGTAACCACTCTATTCTTGCTATCATATATTAGTCTTCTGTTTTCAAAATAGTCTCTTATTATATTAAGAAGGTACGGAGATATTTACCTGCTCTCTAATTCACGTAGGACAATTTCCCAGGATGCAGTGTTGAATGCATTTTTTATATCTATAGTTATGAGAGCGCACCATCTCTCGCCTATACCACGAAATCTTGTTGTATAAGCTACATCCATGACCTTCTTTATAGCTTGAATAGTCGACTTACCCTTCTGGAATCCATATTGGTTTGGCGAGGTTGGGTTAACCTCACAAATCTCCTTTTCTAGTCGCTCCTTGATAATATGCTCGTACATCTTTGCTAGTGTGTTTATTAGGCATAAGGGTCTAAAAGCATTTGGGGCATCCAGCGGCTTTCCTTCTTTGTGGATGAGTACAAGTTTTGCTACTTTCCATTCTGTCGGAAAGGATTGTTGTATCAGTAAGCTATTTACTACTCCCAGTATTGTATTTGGTGAGACTTTGGATAACTCCTTTATGACTTCGGCAGGAATGCCATCGGGCCCTGGGGCCTTTCCTGACTTCAGTTTGAGGCATGCCTCCTGTATATCTTGCGTTGGTGCCGGCGTAGGCGGTTCCGATGGCCTTCTATTTATCAGGGTCTCGTTTCTTTCGGGAAACAGAATGCATATAACTTCTTCCTTTTTGTCATCAGTGAGTGTAAATGGTATATCTATTTTCAAAGCTTTAGCAGCGATTCTATACCCCTGGCCCCATACGTTGTTTTCGAGCTCGTCGCACAGCGTTCTCCATTGCTTTCTTTTCTCGGTCTTTATTGTTTTTTTTAGTTCTCTTTTCTTTGCCTTGTACTCTTCGTAGGCAGATTCTCGTTCTTCTTCCGTTGTATTCCTTTCAAGGTATCTGCAGTACATTCTTCTAGCTGCTATGCATCCATCCCTTATCTCCCTAATCTCGTTGTTCCACCAGTACGGGGCACTCTGTGTGCCGAGTCTGTACGACACCTCCTTCGCACTGTTATATATTTGTTTTGTCATGTCCTGTAGTTCCCTTGGATTTTGAGGTATATTCTGGATCTGCTCAGTCTGCTCCGCTACAATTTCGGGAAGCCGAGCGCTAAGGCTTATTTTGTTTCTGATCTGTTGTACCGGTTTAGCCTCGTCTCCAATTTCAAAGATTATGTGCCTGTGAGGCGCATGGGTTCATTGTCTAAGATTTTCCATTCTCTTATTTGTTTTGCCAGCTGTTCCGTGGCGAGCGTTATATTGATCCAGGATTTTTGGTTACGCTCCAGTATTTTGTACAACTAGACCTAATCCTGCCGCTGCCTCCAGTAGTATCTGTCCACGTGTATCCGAAGTGGGAGAGCCCCATTCCGCGTTTTTTGCGTTAAAGTCTCCTAAGACTAAGCATTCTCCCCCGTAGGTTCGGATAATATCTGTAGCGTCATCTATGAAAGTACTGTAGTCATTTATTCCTATGTTCGGAGAAACATAGCAGCCAAAAATATTAAACTCTTTTAATTGGATACCAACAACCCCAGGACTTTGTATCGTACGTCGCGCTTTGATTTTTTTGCTTCTTTTATACATTGCAACATTTCCAATGGAATCCGTGATCCATCCAGCTTTTTTGATGGTTTTTAAGTTTGGTTCGCTAGCCACTATAATGTCGGCACCCTCTTCGTGAGCGGTCAAGAAGGCGGCATCATGTGCTCTTATAGAGCGGTCTGCGTTAATCTGCAATATCTTCATTGTTTGATTCTTGGGAGGGTCTCCTTTCTAGCCTCTGCGTCCTCATTTTTGTAATGGTATTTGTTTGTTTACGGGCTATTGACAGAGCTCGGCGGAAGGCTGGGCATCCCCTTGTGCCTACTTTGTGCCCAGTTGTTTGGCATAATGGACAGTTTATCTCTGTCTCTTCGCAGGTCCTTGAGGAGTGTCCCTCCAAACCACACTTATAACTGCAGTTTTTCCTGTCTGGTCCCTTGCATTGGTAGGTGGCGTGGTCATATGCCCAACATCTGCTACATCTCGGTACAGCTAGCCTTTTTTCTATGCGGCATCGGCTTAGACCTACACGGATATGTGAATGGTTCAGTAGAGTCTCTGCTCTATTTTTGTCCAGTACTACTGTAACCGCTTGTGTGTTTCCAGCATTTGGCCTCAGCTCACTTACTTTGAGGACATCATCCTCATTTTTCCCCAGTAGTTCTTCTAGTTCTGAGATTACCTCTTGTTTAGTTGCCGTTACGTCCAAACCTCTTATATGAACAGTTTCACTGTTGCCCCCACTTGTGTGTACTTTTATGTCATCGGAGACTTCTTCAATAGCCTTTTTCAGGTTCCGTATGGCGTTGTCATCCTTTTCCGTTATAATCAGAACTCTGTTATCTTTGGTCATTCGTATCGTTTTGATAGCCTGCCTCTCGTTGGTGTTTTTGACTCTTTCTTTTATTGCTTTCACCATATCTGCGTAGTTTTTCCCTACTTGTCCTACTAGTAGTGCGGGAGATCTCTCTCGGTATCTATTATTTTGCAGGGGATTAATATATGAGTTTTGTCTTTGCCTATTTGTGTAGATGATTACTTGTATTTCTGTGTTATGGAACACTCCTTCGATTAGCTTTCTCAGTTTCTCCAGGCTCAGGCGTTCGACGTGGTAGATGGCAATCAATTCGTCTTGCCTCGTTTCTTCCTTGAGTTTAACCAGTTTATCCCATAGGTCTTCGTCCATGTTATTTATTTTTATCTTTACGATTTTCTGGTTTGCTGTAGTGTCGCTATTGGTTTTCCATTTAGTATACTGTTCTAGGACGGCGAACTCTTCCTCCGTCTCTACTAGTTCGGGATATCTGCTTCTGTATAAGGCCTGGATACTTTTTTCCATCTCGGGGTCTGATTGTTCGACAAACACCACTTTAACCGTTGATGCTTTGGTCGTCAGTGGGTTTCCCATCTTGATTTCAGTGTTCGTAAACAGTTTTTTATCCCACTCCATTGTCTCCACATCGCGCCACTTTTCAAAAGTGTCGATGCCTTCTACTGTGAGGCACATGGCGTTTTCCTGATTCCACGGCGCTTCTACTCTCCTGGATTTGCATAGTGGGCATATAGTTTGCCGGTTATTTCGAACTTCCTGTACGCTTGGTTCCTGCTCCAGTGCCCCGGTGTGGGCGGTTTGTGCAGTTGCATTTCTCTTTTTTATTTTTCCGCTTGTGCCTTTCTCTGGCTTGTGTGCATCCTCTTCAATGGGGCTCGTTTGCGTTTCTGTGTCCGCGGTCGGTATTTCTGTTTTCTCTAATCGCAACTGTTCCAGCATGACTTTTGTTTGTGTGCCGTCTATTACTTTTATTTGCCTTTTCAGCTTTATACATATGTCCTTAATGGCTCGTTTGGTGTTCTGCTCTATGTTCCCTTCCAGCTCGATGCCTAATTTAGTTATCCTTTCCAGAGCTTCCTTCAGAGCGACATACTCTGTTCTTTCCCTCTTTTTGTAGGTGGATTTTGCCTACGTGTCATCCCCTTCCATGGAGGTGTCCGCTATCTTCCTTTTAGCCTTTCTTTGGTTCTCGTTTGCTTCCCTTTCTATGTCCGTCGTCTCCTTTATTGTGGGATCTGTCGTAGCGCCTGCCGATAAGCTTCTTTGGTAAATATCCTCTGTTATTTCTATGTTGGTTACTAATGTCAATCCGTCCCTTGGCGGCGTTCTTGCAATCGAACTCCGCCGTTCAAAAGGGTTTATTGCCTGTCCCGGTGCGAATGGATCATTGCCCCCCCCCCCCCAGAATCCGTGGGGCAGCCCTCTTGCGAGGGGCGGGATTCCCCAGCTTGGCAGGTACCCGCCTGGGGTATATTTTTCGTTTTATTTTCCATTTTTCATGCTTAGTTTCTTTTGGTTTGGAGTGTCCTTCTCGTAGGAAAAATTTTGTGAAGAGACCCCCCGCCCTCGGATGCCCTAATAGCGGGGGGGCTTGAAAAAACAAAAAAACAAGAGTTGGTCAAGTGAGACCGAAAGAGCAGAGTGAGAGAGATTGTCCACACCCAAGACAAGTTGAAGCAAAGTGTGCACATAGGATAGTCGAAGAAAAGAGAGTGAGCTGGTCCGCGGTGGAGGGGAATATTGGGGGTTTTAGCTCCCTCATCCCCCCCTATAGCATCCACGGGCCACGACCCGTAAGAGTCGTGGCCTTCCCCTATCCGCCACCCGGGGACGCGCCTGGCAGGAGCTCAACCCCCGCAGAAGATGGCCGCGGTGCCAGGGGAGACAGGAAACTAACCTAAACTAACCCAAACTAACCCAAACTAACCTAAACTAACCCAAACTAACCCAAACTAACCTAAACTAACCAGAGTAAAAAGACAAGCGCGCTGCGCGCGTTTGTCTTCACTATCCCAAATTACCCCAAACTAACTAAAACAAACTCATATACTAACCCAAAATTATCATTTAAAAAAATCTAGTATTCTGTAAAACAAAACATTTGCGGAGAAAAGGAAAATTATTTTTATGCTAGTATTCTTGTGTAGAATCATTCTATACGATACGTAATTTTTTGTAGCCGATTTCCGCTATTCTAAACTACAAACAACTAGGCATTTTCGGATAAAACTAATAACACCGTTTTAATTAATAGGTTTTTCTGGACCGGCCTATGACAAAAAAAAAGATGTGAAAATTATCCAATTATAGGTTTTAGCTAAATTATCATATAAAAAAAAATCTAGTTTTCTGGAAAACAAAACATTTGCGGAGAAAAGGAAAATTATTTTTGTGCTAGTATTCTTGTGTAGAATCATCCTATAGAACGATATTTTTTGTAGCCGATTTCCGCTAAAAGAAACTTGAGCCCTTCGTTTTCATTTCGTGCTACAGTCCTTTTCTTCCTCTTTAAACTTTCCCTTTCGCTAAACTTTCTTACTGTGTATTTAATAGTGTCTATATATTGTAACCGTTGTTGAGGTTATAATAAATGATATTCCCTTTGCACTGTCGCCACATTATTATTATGGCCATAAAAAAGACGGACAATAGCTAGTTTTGTTCTTCTGAGTAACCCATCGACAAGAAAGCAATATAAATTATTTTTAATAGTTCAAATGACAAACCTCAACTTTTTACAAATTCGAGACGTCAAATTTATACAACTAAACAACGTAACAATGTTATTATTTGCATGGCTTTCTTAATATCACTATGAAACTTTTTTGCAATTTATTTATAATTTAAGCTAAATATCTCAAAAATGGCTCACCCAAGTATCATCAACTTATATATTTGAAATCAGAAAAAAAGATTTTCGTTTTAGCACATAATATGTAGCCACGTAAATATAATCAAACATCCTGTACATAATTGAAGACATATTCATGAATGCATATTATGAATATTTTTCATGTTTAAAACGATGTATTTTTTGGTAACAGTAATTTTCCATTCTTTCGCTCTTTTTCTGCTAGTATAAATTAAATACTATGTGTGGTTACGATAATTATTATTTAACAATGCTTTAAAAATTAATGATATAATAATTATAAAGATTTATATGGTATAATTTGTATAATTTAATTTACAGTGCGTAAAAGTTCTGGGCCAATACAAAGGCGTGTGTAAAGATGAGGTGGTAGGTGGTCAAGATAATAACCAACTGAATAGTGCTATTCGAGAGAATGGAATTAATTCAATAACTTACAGAAGATCGCTAATTTCATGTAAGTCCTTAGTTCCTAAAATCGAGGAAAAGGTCAGTAGTTGTCATTTCCATAAACTAAGGCTATATACCTATTATTATAAGTGCTTCCAAACTTACCTTATAATAGCTCTCTCTGATTACTAATGCGTCATCTTCAATTTTTAGCTGACCATGGTGACAAGGAGTTTCCGTTGGAAGGATCGGTCTATATTATATGGGCAATGGGTAAACTTGATGAAAATAAAGAACCCGCATTCCATGACGTCTATCCGAAAACTAATATCAGCATAGAACTAAATCCAAAAGAGCCACAAAAAAATTGTTACGCTTTTACAAGATCTGCGCCCGTAGTGGGTGATCCTTGGAGTAAAGGCCAGATTTTTGACAAAACCATTAGACTGTTTAAAAGTACCATTGGACCATCAGGCGCTAAGAAAGGATACCAAGCTATAACAGGTACTTCTTAACAATTCAATGATAGTTATTTCATAGTTGTTGTCAAGATATATAAAAAATTGGCATATTTGTTTTTTTAGTTAGCACTTTTTCTGCCAATTTCTTTCTTCTCTCATCTAACGTACAATAAAGACAATAAAGATTGTGATTGATTCATATTATACTGGCATATTTTTAAGTGCTCAACCTATTAAGTGCATAAACTTTTTAATGTATAATATAAGAAAAACTAACCTAGTCTTTAACATTCATATATTTATCACTACTACTCCTAACAACTTGCTCTTTAAGACTAGGTATTTAACATGTTTATTTCTATAAATGTTTTCTTTTTTATTATGGTCTTGCAATACCTTGTATCATAGATGAATGTAGCTAACGCAATAGATCGAACAAGACACGGCAACGTTCGGGCCCCCCTAAATGGATGCAAGCTTTGCAAAATCTGCATCCATAAGAGAAATCAACGCGCAATGTTGCCATGGTTCACCATGTGTATTGCACGAGACAAAATCAGACGAGCGTAGCGGCCGGCCGGCGCGGCAGGCGGCCGCGGCGCTAGGATTATTGGCTTCAGCCCGACTTTTCATTATTTTTCGCCGATTATTGCAGGTGGCAACAAATTTCAACTATTTCGTATTTATTCAGTCTTTATCGAAGGGTGAATCGACACGTCCGAGCGTCGGTGTCGCTGTAGTAGTCATAAAACATGTCTGGAAATAAATGTGAATATTTTAATTGTGGACTTAGTAGGCGCAAAAATAAAGATGTTTATATGTTTAGATTTCCAAAAGACGAAAAAATTTCAAAGCGATGGATAATACATTGTGGTATGTACCTATCTATTTGAAATTGCGAAAAGAAAACAATGTACATTTATTATCGGCTCCGAGTGGCATCATATAGGGTGACCAAACAAATATGAAAAAAATACTTTTCGGATACTTCCATGTTCTTAAATTGCTCGGACCCATTGGTTTAGTTTTCACGCGGGGTGCATTTTTCTCATATGATCTTCTCCGTAACCTTACGAGGGCGGGGGCGAGTGTCACCTTCTAAGATTAAATGTGTATGTTTGTTTAAGTGTCTTTTCACTCATAAAAAAATCTTACCCTTCCAAGTTTTAAGTTCAAATAACAGTTTGTGAAAATTTGTTTTTTAGTTAAATAAACATACCCAAGATTTTGGGGCTTATAGTCAGTCAGTAACATTATATAATAATGGAACGTTACTTTTGTTGTCAAAATTTTACGCAAAGTTTTTCGATTAAGTAAACCCGTGATAAATGAACCTCATCAAATCACGAACCGCAGGCGAGGGATTTTGGGAGTTCATTTGTCGAGGGAGTCTATACTCAAAAGCGAAAAACTTTGAGGGATAATAATTTTACCTGTATAATGACCCAAAATATATTTAACCGAACTATTTGCCACAAGAAAATTAGTTTTTCGAAAAAGTGCTTTTGCTCATTGCTCTCAATGGGTCAAACGCCAAACTTTTCAATATTTTCATTGACTATTTATAGCCGCCTTTATGTAATTTTTGACGTTCAAGCGGAGACTTTGTCAAAAAATTGATTCTAGGGATTTTGTCGATGAAAACGTCGGCTATTGGATGAATTTCAAAAACAAAGCGTTTTATTGGTTGACGCGTATGGGGATGGGGGAAATAGGATAAAAATACCTTTAGCTTAAAATCAAAAGGTTGACAAGGATGGTTCTGATTAATTATTATTATGCAATTTAATTTTAGTTAATGCCAATTCAGGGTAGACCAGAAATGAGTTCAAACAAGTAAATATAAAAAACTAGTACTTATAATACACCTACATACCTCCTACTCTGCAGTATGGCCCAAATTAACTTTGTCGTCCATTTTTCAATGTTAAATAACCTATTTATTTGGTGACCGATTTTAGTGATTTTCTGACACACTCCCAATCTGAATATCTAAATAGCACCAAGTGGACTAAACGTATTATTAGGCTCAAGTCTCGGTTCAGGTATAATAATTACTTTTCGGCTCGCTGGGCGAGTAAACTTTAAAGCTTTAAAAATCGATTGTTTTTATACGCTGTTTTTTACCGGGGTCATTTTGAACACCATATTAGAGCGTGGCTGACGTAAAATACAGGCTATGGCGCGAAAAGTCTGAGGCTCATTGTTCAAAGTCAAAGTCAAAGTCAAGTATGCTTTATTGCCACAGAAAAATTCAAATAAATTTTATGGACAAAGCGAACTAAAATAAATAAACTAACCATAGTAGGGCAAATACAAAACAAAACAAAACTTAATATATACAATAATATAAACGATTAAAATAGAACAAGCAATTTTCAAATTGAAATTGGTCACGATTTAACAAAAAAACTTTATTACAGAACATCATAAGCAATTGAACTAGATCCACAGGAAGTACACAAAACATAGGGTAAAGAAACCCAGTGTTATCAAAATATTAAACATACATTATAACGAAGCGTGCTGTTTGAAAAAATAAGGAAGGTCATGTCGGTGAACTTGATTCAGGCAATGTGCATATGCTGCAGAGTTGAAAAGACCGAGTAAAAGTAAACAAAACATGACTAAAATTGATAACTTGGTATTTAATTTTGTGTAATTCCTGTATATCCGAAAAATCACTAATTCGTCAAAAAGATAATCCTATATCTATTATAAAAAATATATATAATATAAAAAAATTTCACCGCCGCACATGAAGCCCAAGAAAATTAATGGAGGAAAAAATAAAATCTAATTCACGCAAAACTCATTTATAGAATAATAAGGTCTTTCTAGTAGGTAAGCCTTCGTTTTTTCACGAAATTTAGCAAATGTAGAGATGGATTTAAGATGTAGCGGGAGTGTATTGTATAACTTCTTGGAATCATAAAGAATAGAATTTTTTGTTAATTCAGAGGAGGGAAAAGGAAGGTAGATGTCCTGACTCGAATTTCTTGTTGAGTATTCATGTTGTGGCCATTCGGGAAATATGGTTCGATATTTGCGTATTAAACAAGTTGTTTCTAAAATAAACAAAGCAGGAAGCGTAAGAATTTTATATTTTTTAAAGTAGTATTCGCAATGAGCTCTGCCATTAAGACCAAATAAATAACGTGGTATCTTAATTAACTACTTTTAATGGACAGTATAATATAGGGTGGTGAGATAAATTGAAACATGTATTCGGTATTGATATAATTTAATAATGCAGGTGTAAATTGCATTTAAATATAATGGAGATAAATAAACAGTGTTTTCTATGTTAAATAGAAATTATATGTACAATTCTTAGACTAAAACTTTCAATCATTCATCATTCGTTCAAGTATAAAACTAATATTACAAAAGGTTTCTTAATTATTAACTAAAGACTAAAAGTCTTGATTATGCAATTTCTAACTGAAATATGTTTGTCCTTTCTGACTTTCAATGAAATGAAATTTTATGCTTTCAATCTAGCACCTTTCTTTCGTACAGAATACCTTAATCTCCAATGTTTTACTTCACTCTAATCAGCTAGGGATTCCACTTTGAATCCTTGAATTAACTAGTACAGTACAGGGACCACTTGAGTTATCAATTCGGTGCCGCCATTTTATGGATTATCTTCAACAAAAGGGGGAAAGAGACGCTACGTCGTTTCTTGCCTTGAAATCTTGGGATAATCGCCCAAAAGGAGGTCTTTGTCCAACCTTGGGCAAAGATAACTGAGGTGCACTAAATATTCGCTAATATTTGTGCATAGAAAAGGAGAAAAAATGGCCCAAAAAGGAATTTGACCTTTGGCCAGCGGAGAACAGCACGTTTTACTGCTATTCAAGCGAACGTCTCAACTGAACTGTGAGGCTAGAGAGCAGCTGGACTGATCTAGTACATTTTAGTGGATGTAAGACACTTTCAAACTAATTAATTGCCTCAAACAGAGCTAGACAGGGCTAGATGTTTTTGGCGCGGAAACTAGGAGAGCTGTGACTAGACAGATCCTACGCGAATGAGTGTTTGCTACGCACTGACTTGAATAATTTCTTATTTCTTTCCTTCAGCTAGTCGCCTAGCGGCAAAACCACATAATAAAAGTGGGCGGTAACACATATCGAATTCATTTGAGATTACAAGGGTAGAAGCTGTTTTCTTTCTTTATTTGACAGACTGATTGTTCACAAGGCTGACGGAGACAAAAATACATTAAATTGAAAACGATTACAAACGTTTTCCTTGCCTAGTGAAAGTTGGCTCTATTGTAATCTCTTAGACTGACAGTACTTGGTTTACAGGTTCGAACTAAGGGATCGTCCATCTAGGGTTGGACTAAGGGGTTAAAGAACATACATACAGGGTGTTATCACCAAACTATACGGTGAAAAACGATAGTTTCTACACGTGTTGGGGTGTTTCCCCAACAATTATGTTTTTATAATACCTTTTATGTTTGATTCTCATGTTTTTGTCTCATTTTGTGTAAAATGTCAATTTTTAATATTTCCTAGTTTTTTATATATTGCTGTTTTTTTTTCATTAGTTTTCCTTTGCTCTAGATGAACTTACTCCTACATGAAAAATAAAATGTTTTAAATGTGAAAAACTTGCTTAGTTAGAGAAGTAGTCATTAATGGAAAAGTAGTGTCAAATTTAAAATGACCAGAATCTTTAAGTTATCGAAAAAAGTCACCCGCACTCATTTAAAACACTAAAAAAACGTGAAAAACATAAAAAATAATTTTGACACTGTAAAAAGGCCATTTTGCCCAGTGTGCACTTTTAAATACAGATTAGTTCATTCCTAAACTAGCACCACTTCAGATTTTATACACTACGCCTACACTTTTGTGTACGTTTAAAAAATATACTAGATGCATGTAAATATTTTTTACCTCTTCCAGGACATACTTCCACAGCTTTGGCCTGGTATATTAATGGCTTATTAGCACCGGAGTTATGGCTTCGCAGAGGCTTGACCTACGTGTTCAAAGTGAACGGAGGAAATAATCCGCATAGTCCTGAATATTATCATCCTATGATTATCACAGACGATCCTCATGGCGGCTATGATAGATTAACTGATGTGGCCCAATCCAAAGTTAGGGTACTCGCTGGAGTCGAATACTCTAGAAGAGGAAGACCAAGACCTACTGCTTGTAAGTTTCATTTATATATATTATACAAGTCAAGGCAAGTCTGCTTGCCGCCGCTAATCTTTAAGATATTGCTGAAATATGTTCATAACGCTTTGTAAAAGAACAATGAATCGTTTCTGTTTCCAAATGCACGCTGGGTAGTTTGGGTCGTGCATAATATTTTTTGCAATTGAGTTTGACTAATTTCAAATTTAAAAGTAAACCTAGGGAATATCTTGGGCAAATTTTTTAGAACCCAATATTAACCCTCAACCAGAAACATGGCTATTTTACATATTTTAAGGAACATATGGTCCGAGAGACCAACATATTATAGAAATCGCCGATTGAATTCCAAGATGCCTCTCGATACTGCATCTGAGTTCACGTGGTAAACTGGAAGAAAGTCTTTTTAGAAGATCTCATTTAATGAGGTCTACTGCCAAAAGTTTTACAAAATTTAACCGTTTTATGGCGTTATTTTTGGTGCGCAGGTAAAATATCTCAATTTACGCTATTTATATTTGTTAGGGTATAAAAGACCACAAGGGGGCAGTGTCTTTTACGTCAGTTTGAGCTGTAGTTAGTACATAAATATCATCTCCAAAACATCTACCCCAGATTTGGTATTACTATAATAATGTATTATTTCTGGTTTTCGTTACTTATGGAATAATGCATCGAAGACATCAACAGTATCACTTTCTTTCGCTTTAGAACATACGAAACCAAGGTTCTGTAATCATTAAAATCATAAATGCTGGTGCTTGCTGCTGGTTCTTTATTTGCTATTTGGATGGTATCGCCGTCCCAACGTAAGTTAAACCATGCTTTTTAGTTGATCGACTAATTCAGTGGACGTAAAATAATTATCAGCTGTTACATTTCGCATCGATTATTCTATTGATTTGCAAAGTTTTATCACGCACCGGGATGGTTTACTAAATGTTTATTCTTCATCACTTAGACCTTTTCCAACACTCTCTTTTCCTCAATAGATGTATCTGATAAAAGAGTAAGACTTTTTGCACCAGTCATGCCCCTCACTTTGATGACATATCTAGCGGAATATCACCTAACGAAAAAATATTTTGTGAAATTGATATAAATCTATCAAACATAGCAGATATTGCAGCTACAGTATCATGTTTTTTTCTGATATTTCTGTCCGCACTGTTGTCAAATCGGAGACATACTAGCAAAATTTGGAATCTAGTTGAGAACATGGTCATTCTTAAAATTGTCTTAAAATGTCTTTACAAAACAGGGAAAACAGGTTGACGAACCTACCAGGATCACTGGGCGTCAAAAAGACTTTGCTAGCCACCTGGATCTATTCTTAACAACGAATCCTGACCTCTACACCGTAACTGTCCAACCTCCGTTAGGCTCATGAGACCACAATCTTATATCCGCAACCTTGCTACCAAAATACAAGAGTCACAGGTACCCCGTAAGGTTTGGCACTACAAATATGCAAAGTGGCATAATCATCGCGATTTTTATCTCTCTTTCCCTTTAAAGATGTCTACTTATGAATCAAAATACCCCTGAATATGCTGGTGAGATAACTGAAATTATCCTAGCTGGTATGGAAGCTTTCATCCCCTCTTCTATGAAACGTATCTCAAAGAATTAACCATGTTTTGGGAAAAACTGCTCAAGAGCAGTCAATGCTAAAAATGTAGCCTACCGCAAATGGCGCCGAGAGCCGACAGCCGAAAATCGAAATATATTCATCACAACTAGAAACCAGTGTAAGGTGACCATTGACGAGAGCAAGAAGGGATACAACGAGCAGATCAAGAACAAGCTTCTCAACTGTCCTAACGGATCAAGATCATTTTGGTCACTTGCCAAAGCTGTCAATCAGAGCTTCTCAAAGACGTCAATCCCACCACTGAACAAATATGATGGCTCAATAGCGGAAACAGCTAGACAAAAAGCGAACATTCTTGCCGAAATATTTGCATCAAATTCTACTTTAGATCATCAAGAAAATACTCCTCCAACTATGCCGAGAGTGAATTCCTAAATGACAGGTCTGGTATTTCGTCAACGCGAAGTAAAACGAATGATGTGATGCTACGGCGAATAGTGACTAATTTTAATTAATTTATCTATTAAATAAATTCATAGTTTCATGACGAAAATGTAAATTAAATTTCATTCTGATTCGCCGATGAACCCAAATCAACTACACTTCGAACTAGATAGCAGTAAGAAAAATAAAATAAAATAATCCCTATGGGAAATAGTTATTTATGGTACTAGTGTTTTATGTTGAAAATGAAAAAGTTATACCACGAGGCCGAGTGGTATAATTTCTCAAGTGACTTTTAGAACATAACACACGAGTGGCATACAAAGGTTTATCCAACACCATTATTTTGTGTTAGTTTAAGTGTGTATTATTTTTTTGTCTTAGGTATTTCAGTGTGGGACCTGCTTTAATGCAATAAACTGTCAGACTATGACTGACTTTTGACATGCTAGTTTAGCGGGTTGTTTTACCTGTTTTTGGTTGCTTGGGGACTTGTTTATTAAACAAATTTTGGCATTTATCAGAGATAAATAAATATCTCTGGCATTTATTGTCAGATTATATTATTCCCAAAGCATTTATCAATTTGAGAAAATGGATGTTGATGAAAATTATGTGCCCGAAAACATTATTACCGAAGCGGAAGAAGCGGTAATGCAAATACTACCAGAAAAATCTCGAGATTCTTATGACAAGGAGTACAAAGTTCTTGAGAAATGGATGGATTCAAGAAAGATAAAAGGTATTAACGAATACGTTTGGGTCAAGTTTCGTTTAGCGGAAATCCGTTAGGAAGAAATTAAATTTATTATACTTATATTGACATTATAGTACCTGTCTCAACTCAGAACAATCAAATTTTTTCCCCGCAAATACATCAATCTCATTTAAAAAAAATGAAAATAAAAGAGCGAAAATCCACTAGAAAAAAAATCTTGGCTTAGAATAGCTCTCTACCTCTCTAACCTTTATTAACCAGAGTAAAAAGACAAGAGCGCGTAGCGCGCTTGTCTCTTCACTATCCCAAATTACCCCAAACTAACCCAGAATAACCCAAACTAATTCAAACTAACCCAATCTAACCTAAACTAACCCAAAGTTACCCAAACTAACCCAAACTAACCTAAACTAACCCAAACTAACCCAAGCTAACCAAAACTAACCAGAGTAAAAAGACTACTCACTATCCCAAGTTACCCCAAACTAACTCATATACTAACCCAAAATTATCATATTAAAAAATCTAGTTTTCTGTAAAACAAAACATTTGCGGAAAAAAGGAAAATTATTTTTGTGCTAGTATTCTTGTGTAGAATCATTCTATAGAGCGATATTTTTTGTAGCCGATTTCCGCTATTCTAAACTACAAAAAAAA
>MU184571.1:0-11707 GCA_016904865.1 Pissodes strobi | reverse complement strand
TCATATAAAAAAAATCTAGTTTTCTGGAAAACAAAACATTTGCGGAGGAAAGGAAAATTATTTTTGTGATAGTATTCTTACGTAGATTCATCCTATAGAACGATATTTTTTGTAGCCGATTTCCGCTAAAAGAAACTTGAGCCATACGTTTTGCAGGCCTATTTTTTGCATCCACAGAAAAAATTAGCTCCATCGTCTCTATGTACTAAATATTCCATGCTTCGCTCGACACTTCATCTCTACAAGAAAATCGACATTTCAAAATTTGGCAAACTAATTATTTTTTTGGTAAGCAAATTTCAAGGATACAAACCCAAGAAGTTCAAAACATTGGAAAGAAATGAAATAGAACAGTTTTTGAGTGAGGCTCCTGATAGTGAATTTCTACTAAAGAAAGTAGCTTTGATTGTGGGTATTGCCGGGGCTTGTAGATGCGATGAGCAAACACATTTAAAAATTGAAAATATTCAAGACAAAAGTAATTATATTTTCGTTGTTTTGCCTGATACAAAAACTAAAAAATCAAGAAGTTTTACTAATCTTGAAAAAGGATTTCCAGTAAACCCAGCTGATTTGTGTAACAAAATACATCTCATTAAGACCAAAAAAATACCGGTCACAGCCGCTTTTTTGTCTTCTATAAAAATGGCAAATGTACAAGTCAGAGTGTGGGTATCAATACTATGTCAAAAATACCCTCCAAAACGGCTGCTTACTTAAACCTTGAAAATCAAGAACTGTACACCGGACATTATTTGGGAAGATCTTTCGCTACCCTGCTAGTTAATGCCGGGGCCAGCCTTACGACACTTACGCGCCATGGCGGATGGAAATCCTCATCGGTAGCGGAGGGCTACATCGAAGAATTCATTCAAAACAAAATTAAAATTGCAGGGAAAATTCAAGTGATCAACAAAATATTAAACAACGGACAGGTGGAACAAATGCCCTCAACTTCCAATGGAGACATGGAAAATATGACAATATCCAGATGATCCAAAACAATGACGGTTTCATTTAATATTAATGTTAATTTAAATACCTGTAATAATATTGAAAATAAATAGTAAGTACTAGTGGGTTATGGCTTATAACTCACTAGTGTGTTATTTGATAGTTTAGTTGTCTAAAATGACATGAATGATGATACTTAAAACTGACATGTGTTGGATAAACAATTTTAATAATTGCCAAGTTAAATCTCATCCCTCTGTTTTTCTAACGCGTAATAGAAGGAACCATCTGTAAAGTTCTTGACAAATATTGCGCATTTCGATCGAAATCGGGTTCCTTGCCCCCAAAAATCTGGAAATGGCCGGCTCAAAAATCAGCCAATAAAAAGCCAAATTCTGGAATGTGGATCACCTGCTATTTTAACCAACAATTTTAATTGCCTATTTAGAAAATGCAGTAGCAATTAAAACCTAAAACCGAAATGGACCAATCATGTAAACAGTGATAATCAAAGTTTAATTGACCCAACTATCAAAGGCGGCTTAATAAAAGCGAGATTGGAATTTAAAAAACATGAAAAACCATCGTTAAATGCTCATTAAAGATCTGCGGTCAAGCAACATCTGTGGAGCATCTGTGAAATTCCAGATTTTTCGACGCGAAAACAAGTCGAAAAAGTTAGTATAAAAGCGAAAAATATCTGGGGAAAAATAAGTCAAAAAAGAGTCTTCAAGTAGTATTCAAATAGTATTCTGATGATATTTCAGTAGCTAGTCGAGACGAGTGAAGCCGGGAACAGACTTTCGACACGGTACGTCACGTTACGAGCTGGCACGTACAGTGGCGTGTCATACAAACTTGGATACAGGAACACATACAACGCTTACACGCTTCATACCCTGTACCTCGACCGAGTAGGTTTTCCCCGCTAATTTTATTTTAGTTCGATAAATACTATTTGTACGTTTAGTTTAAAAAAATGGAATGTGCCAGCAGTACCGATTCTTCTGATTGGGAAGAAGAACTAGAAGAGGCGGCAGTATGTTTACAAATATTAGAAAATAAATCAAGTCATAGAACATTATGGGTACATGAGATTAACAATTCTATCCATCATTCATATTCCATGTGTATTTTCGGATGCAAAAAAAAGATTTTGGATTTTTGCACGACTTGATTAAAGATCGAATCTTCAAGAAACATACATTTTGTAGGAGAAGTATTGGTACCAGAGAAATATTAACAGTATGTTTAAGGTATCTATATATTTATTTAATTTTTTTATTGAACATCAAATCTTTTATACCTACAGTTAAAACTTATTGAAAAATAAAATAAGTATAACAAAAACAAAAAACCCTTTTCAAACTATGGCAGGAAATAATAATATACAGCACTTATAATAATTGTCTTATAGGTACTATACTGGGAGTTGGGTGTATCAAAAGAATTGTTATTCAAATACATATATTATTCGTGTCGTGCTTTTTTCAGCACTTGAAGGAATAAATGTTATTTGAGGTTCTTCTGTGTGTACAACTAAATTATTATTACTTCTATTAAAAGAGATAGCCGTAACCCTGGTATCAAAAGAGGTTTCTATATTATTTGCATAAAAACTGTTGCGTTGTTGGTCCAATATTAACAACCTCGGGTGAACCAAGAGGAGAATGGGATATTTCAGGACTGGGAGAGCTAGATGGTATATAAATAGGAGTATGGTTTTGCTGAATTATTGTCTTGGGAGTAGAATCGGGTAAAGTAAGACTTGTGTTTGCTGCTAAGTGGTAATTTTGGTTTGTATCAGAAGATTTCTGCCTTGAATCCATATTACTATTTGTACTAAACTGATTAGTGTTTTCGCTTGCATGGTCTATTTCAGCTTACCTGAAATGTTCAAATCTCGACCAATTTCCTCCCAAGATTCTTGACGTACCTATCTGTTTATAATTACGGCTTTTGATATTAAATAATGACTCATGTTCCCGTACCTTTTCAATTAATAACTCCTCCACTTTAATTTTTGAAACCACGAAAGCTAACTAAACAAACACACACAATTTTGCATAAAATTGTTTGCCTACCCAGCACGCGTGTGGTAGAAGTGTGAATTTCCACAAATCAATGACAGGTAAGACACGCGTGTTACGTGCCGTCAGCGTACCGTGTCGGCTATACCGTACCGTGTCGTATGTGTGTTCGAGACTCATAAAAAGATATGTAAAATTGTTTGGGGTGAAGAAAATAATGGCCAGTTTAACGCATGAAGGACTCAAGCAGCTGTCTTCTCAAAAAAAGCAAACACCGAAGGACCTGACTTATCAATAACAGGCCAAACACTGACTCGGGCCTTATTCATACGCTTGCTGGGCATCAACGTGGAAAATGGCATGTCTTGGCGTAATTACGTCAGCAAAATCGCAAACACAAAAGCTAGGAATACCCTATAGAGCAATACTTGTTCAAGGTATTGGACTCCATACAGAGGAGAACAGTCCGTCTTGTGGATGACCTAGAGTGAGTTGACTAAGACTATCGATACTACTACGGAAGTTGTTCGAACGAGCTGGCACTTATGATTCTACCCAGAGTTGTGCCAAACAGAAACACCCGTCAGAGACATGCTGCTTATCAGCATACAAGTCAGCTGCGAACACCTAGGACGTCCCTGTTGCGGGACTCCTTTGTCTGGAGGACTGCCTCGCTCTGAAATGGACTTCCGAGAAACATCTTTCCCGAAAACTACAACCTACAGCACTTCAAGTCCAACGTCAACCATCTTCTCTACATACGCACCGCTCGTTGAGTGGCATAGGATATTCCTTTTGTGTTTGCCGAACATTGAAAAAAAACACTTTCATATTTACCATTTTTTGATACAATTTAAAATAAACCCTGTAGAAGGGTGTAAACATATAAACTAACAACCCTTTACCACTTAAACGGTATCATAAGGGATGGCTTACTTTTTAACCCGGAAATATTCGGTTTTATCTCAAGAGTATTGGGGTGCCACGGGTCTATCGGCTAGAACAGTTTCTACGCTGAATATGAATAATGAAGTTGATATGTGTTGACATGTTCAAGGCTTGAACACTAATGGAGCCTACTATTGCAGAAGCGGTATAACTTATAGATCTGCAAAACCTCAAACTCCGCATGCATTATGACAAATAGGTGAAAATCCAGAAATTTAACAATTTGGCAACAAACATTATGGAAAATTTTATAGCTATTATTTGACAATGTGCCCTTAGCCTAATTAAATCAGCTTTAATTCTACAAACACGGTGCCTCGGCATAAACTGCTCGCCAATAATAAGACCGTGTTGATATAACAACTTTCTAGGTTGATGGATCGGGATCCATGGTCTCATAAGGGCCTTCTTAACCAAACAATAAACTGTTATCTTTTAATATTTAAATATAAAACTATCGATGGAAAGTAAATTACACGTGAGCAATTTGCACAATGAAAGGTTTTATGAATTAGTATTATTGTCTTAATAAGTATTTCGGGTTAGATGCAAATATTCTATTTGATGGCCATCGCTCACTTGGGCCAATCCATTTTTTCAAATATTAAATTTTACAAAATGTCGTTTAATAATTGCGATTCCTGTTTTTTAGCTGGACCACTTTGTCTATCCAAACATAAAGAAGGTCAAGACAGAAGACTGGATGACGACTTTGAGTCGTTCAAAAAGTTTAATCGGTCATTGGTATGGTCTTGCGAATCTGGAGATCCTGGAACCCTGGAGTTCACCCCAAATTCATCGTGGCCAGATATAGTGTATTATAATTCATTTACTCAAGCTAATATGGGATGGAAAGTTCATGTAATAGACAGTTTTAATCAACGGACAAGTGCTAGTGTACAGATGTCCAAAGACGTATTTATCTTTTTAATTCCTTTCGTAGTGTTAATCAAACAGATTCTGTGATTGAAACTTACACGTATAATTTAATCATTTGGAGAATTCGACTCGACAACTGCAATCATTTTTTTTGAAGACTGCATACACACTTAGCGAATTAAAAGCTAAGCCTTTTATGTGAAATCATTACTTGTAATAATTTATTTAAAAAAATTGTCAACGTCACATTTAATTTATTGATTTTCTAATACGTACAGCGTTTTTCCGTATATTTTGATGCACCTCTAGCACCTTTATTTTTAGGGCTACAAAAATTTTAAAACTACCAAATTTGAAGATTTTTTCCTGTACTATCACGATTTGGCTTCAGATAAAACAAAAATGAAGATCGTAAATTCCTTTAAAAACACCATCTTGTGATTCAATTATCGGATAGTCTGTTCATTACTCATTCCGAATATACCAGGTTTGATATCTTCTAACTAAGAAAAATGACAAAAACTGTGCCACAACATCAATGCATTTGACTATGTAACCTGCCTTTAGCATCGAGTGCTAATTATGTAACACGATTTGTTAATTGCTTAGCAAGCGATTCATATGCCAGGTTTACCCAGCGGATTTAATTTTTTTTTAAGGCGTGGGTCTATGTCTGGACAGCTAGGTGAATGCGCCACCAATTTTCCTTTTTTTAACACATATCTATGATTATCAATCCTTGAAAATTCCAAGTAAACGATTAATTCTTTAAGTTCTGACTAAATGCAGTCAATCACGAAGCACTATAAATAGGAAGTACTTTACTACACGTATGCTAAATCAATAAGATAACCTGTGAAGTAAATAGGTATATTTATAGCCGGTAAATATCTACAGGTATAAACAAAGTGATTAATAACCAAAATTAGTCTAAATTAATCCCGTGGCAGCGAGAATATCGGTAGCCTAATAAACAGTGACTCAATGATACTAAGTCAATAGGATAACCTCTAAAGTAAATAGGTATATATACAGCCTGTAAAAATTTACGGTTAAAACGAATTGAGCTCAGTTCGATTGCCATATCAAGACGAAAAATTAAAGTTGCAGATTGCAGTATATATGTATATCTATAGCCGGTAAATATCTACAGGTATACATGATGTGATTATTAACCAAACATAATCAAAGTTAATGCCATGGCAGCGATAATATCAGTAGGCTAATAAACAGATATTCGAAAGCTCAGGGAAGACGCAGTTAAACAGAAAGTAAAAGAAGAACTCGAAACCGGATTAGAAGAAATAGTGGCAACCCCAGAAGAACCCCTACAAAAATGGAACAGAATCGCCCAAGGCCCAAGTTATTAGAAATACCAGTGAAAAGTACCTAAAAGAGATACGTGTGAAAAGGAAGGAATGGATGACAGACGAGATCCTGACCCTAATGGACCAGAGACGAATACTTAAAAACAAAAACAGGGAAGAGTATCGTTCAGTACACACGACAATAAAGAAGGAAATCAAAGCTGCACAAGAAGAATGGCTGGCAGGGAACTGGACAGAATGCATGATCATTTAAATACACACAGAAACATAAAGGAAATGACACTTACCAGAAAGAAAACCACCCAAGAAACTCTGGTAGACCCAGATGGTAAACTTGTAACAGAAATGACAGATAAGCCAAAGACGTGGAAACAATATATTCAAACAGCATTCTCAGATGATAGACCAGAACATTACAATATTAACGAATATGAACCATGCCCACGCATAACAAAAGAAAAATTTAAAGAGCTATCCACAATATGCAAAACAATAAATCGCATGGACCTGATGAAGTTCGCGTAGAACTGATAAAAATATTATGTGACAATAACACGGATTTCCTCAAATATCTGGAAGGAATCTTCAATCTCATCTATGATACAGGAAAAATACCTCCTGACTGGTTAGTGTCTTCTTTCATTACCCTCCCTAAAAAGCCTCGAGCCAATGCCTGCGACCAATACAGACTCATTAGTCTCATCAATCACATCGTCAAAGTGTTCACCAAGATCATTCACAGCAGAATATTCAGAAAATGTGACTTATACACCAGCGAACTAGAGAGACAATCTTTTCACTACAAGATCTAGTGCAACGCTGTAGGGACATGAACCGCGATGTGTACGCATGTTTTATAGATTTTTCGAAGGCTTTTGACATAGTTAAACACACAAAGTTAGTAGAAATAATGAAAGAAGTAGGCCTTGACAATGAAGATATACGAGTTCTAGCGAATTTATATTGGAACCAGTCAGCTTACGTGAACATAGCCGGCAACAAAACAGAAAAAGAGACGATCCAAAGTCAAAGGTGCGGTTATCATAAGATAACCTCTGAAGTAAATAGGTATATATTATATAGCCGGTAAAAATCTACGGTTAAAACGAATTGAGCTCAGTTCGATTCCTGTATCAAGGCGAAAAAGTAAAGTTGCAATTTGCACTTATATAACAGTCAATACGTATATCTATAGCCGGTAAATATCTACAAGTACAAATAAAGTGATTATCAACCAAACTTAATCTAAATTAATCCCATGGCAGTGATAATATCAGTAGGCTAATAAAGAGTTATACTAAATCAATAAGATAACTTCTGAATTAAATAGGTATATTAACATCCGGTAAATATCTACGGTTAAATCCAATTGAGCTTAGTTCGATCCCTGTATCAAGGCGAAAAATTAAAGTTGCAAATTGCAGATATGTGAAACAAATTACTGTCATGAACCTTACAGCCAATTACAGTAAAAATAAATCAATTAACTGTCCTGACATTAGCAAAACGAATTTTTTACCTGAGATAATATCAGATGTGATAAAAAAATAATATTTCCACAGCAACTATGAAAAGAAGCAGAAATATATATGATACGCGATATTAGATAACCTACAGCTTTTTAAAGGTAAGTTCGATAAGCAAATTGGCATGATCAGTAAACGAAAACCAGAAATAATGATGATATAAACTATATAGACACCAATCTCAGAGAGGGGCGAATTCGCCGCCCTCCTGGATCTTTTTCTGACCACCAATCCTGACCAGTACAAGGTTACAGTTGGTCCGCCATTAGGTACCTCCGACCACAAACTTATTACAACGGTTTGTGAATTGCCACCCATACAGAAGGATCCACCATTGCCTCGCAAAATCTGCCATTACAATTCTGCAAACTGGGACGATCTAAGGCAGTTCTACCTAGATTTTCCTTGGCTCGACGTCTGCTTTGCCACTGACGACCCGTCAGACTGCTGCGAAGAGATCATGCAAGTAATCTCCTCAGGAATGGAAGCATACATCCCAAATTCCATCAAGTTACCATCAAAAGGAAAGCCCTGGTTCGACAAAAGATGCGAAAGAGCTGTAGGAAGGAAACAGCAAGCCTATAAGTACTGGCAGCAAAATCAGACCGCTGAAAATCGCAATTATTTTATCGAAGCGAGAAACGAGTGCAAGCGTGTGATCGACGAAACTAAGGACAAACACAATCAAAGGATCAGGAATAAACTTTTGCAATGCCCCAGTGGTTCCAGGAATTTCTGGTCGGTAGCAAAGGCAGTAAGTAACAACTTTACAAAAACGTCTCTCCCACCTTTGACGGACGAACGTGGCATCACGGCGACTACAGCCAAGGAAAAAGCAAACATGCTCGCCAAAATGTTTTCATCGCACTCTACCTTAGACGTGCCCCAAGGTAAGACTCTCCCCACTATACCGAACATCAACACTACCATGGCAGAAGTCAAGTTTTCTCACCGTGATATTCGCAAAATCCTTAAAGAACTAGATACGCAAAAGGCATCAGGACCGGACGGAATACCTGCCATCGTGCTAAAGAACTGCGCCAACGAACTAACACCTGTTTTTTCCAGGCTTTTTTCTCTTTCTTACAGAAAAGGGATTTACCCATCCTCTTGGAAAGTCGCTCGAGTGCAACCTGTTCCAAAAAAAGGCAAGAAAACCACGCCCTCAAACTATCGCCCGATTGCCTTGCTTCCAATAATCTCCAAAGTCATGGAACGTGTAGTCAACCAGCAACTACTCAAGTACCTCGAGAGCAACAGAATAATCAGCGATAATCAATACGGCTTTCGCAAAGAGAGATCGACAGGAGATATATTGGCCTATGTCACTCATATATGGAGTAGGGCAATTGAAAACTACGGAGAGTCTCGAGCGATTGCGTTGGATATTTCAAAGGCATTCGACAGAGTTTGGCATGACGGACTGCTCAACAAACTGCCGTCCTTGGGACTGCCCGCCTCTCTCTGCAGCTGGCTGGCCAGTTTCCTTAAGAACCGATCCCTACACGTTGCAGTCGATGGACACATCTCGGACACATTCACCATCAACGCGGGCGTGCCTCAGGGCGCAATACTTTCACCAACTCTGTTCCTCATCTATATTAATGACCTGCTGATCGAAACGAATAATCCTGTTTACAGTTTTGCAGATGACAGTACCCTTGTCTCCCACTTTAGATCAGAAAAACCCTTACCAGTGACTGAGACTCATCACCGCAGACAGGAGCAGATTACAGCAATTAATCAAGACCTGGAGAAAGTTCAAACTTGGGGCGACCGAAATTTGGTCCAGTTCAATGCAGCAAAGACCCAAGCAGCAACGTTTACTAAAAGGGCCAATACAGCGGGCCCTGACATCATTATGGCAGGATCGACCATTCCTTCATCCTCGTCAATCGGGCTGCTGGGTGTCTCGGTCAACAGCAATATGTCATGGCATGACCATGTTGCTAACATCGCAAAATCAGCCTCCCACAAGCTTGGTGCGCTATTTCGCAACAAAAAACTCTATACACCGCAGCAGTTGCTCTTGCTGTACAAAGCGCAAATAAGACCGTGCTTAGAATATTGCTCACATATCTGGGGTGCCGCACCAAAGCATACCCTAAAGCTGCTGGATTCCATTCAGAAGAGGGCTGTGCGTCTCGTCGGCGATCCGGAGTTGACCCGGAATCTGGATAGTCTGGAACATCGCAGACATGTGGCCGAGATGTCTCTGTTTTACAGATACTTTCACGGCAGATGTTCCCAGGATTTGGCCCGCATAATCCCGCCCCTGGCAACTCCTGTCAGACAGTCCCGACAGACGGCAGGAGCGCACCAGTTCGTCGTACAACTAGAAACACCTAGAACATCGCTTTACCAGAACTCCTTTGTCTGGCGCACTGCATCACTGTGGAACTCACTTCCAGGACATCTGTTTCCCACTAATTACAACCTACAAATATTCAAAAACCGTGTCAATCAACATCTTCGCACACACACCGCTCGTCGAGCGCCATAGGATCTCCCTTTAGTGTGTGTGCCACTGCCATAAAAAAAAAGAAAACAACGTTACAACCAACATATTAATTTTTAGGAGCTCTCTGTATATGACATTAATGTTATGGAACGGGTTTTGTTATTTGCCTCAGTTAGTTCTAAATATAGAGGTATCAAACCTGATATATTCGAAATCAGCATCCGATAAATGAACTATCAATTATAAATCGACAAGTTGATCTGCATTGCGATACTCATTTATTAGTTCTACTAAAAATGTTGACGGTTCCTGACCAACTATGATAATTTAGAGTTTTTATAGCCCTACGAATAAAAGCGCTATGGGTGCTCCAATATATATGTATATATGGAAAAAAGAAACTCCATACAGGGTCCTCCAATGAGCACAGAACGAGGCCATTTTCCAGGCTATAGAAGCGTTTTTATAAGAAACGAAGATTCATTCGATGTATTTTTTCGTAGAATCTAAATATGGCAATTATTTTTTAATATCCGGCACAAACACACAAGAAGAAGATCCCATAGTACTCAATGAGCGGTGCGTGTGCGGAGAAGATGATGGACGTTGGACTTGGAGCGCTGTAGGTTGTAATTTTCGGGAAATACGTTACTCGGAAGTCCATTCCAAAGCGAGGCAGTCCTTTAGACAAAGGAGTCCCGCAACAGCGACTTCCTAGGTGTTCGCAACTGAATCGTATGTTAATTGGCAGCTTGTGTCTAACGGGTGTTTCTGTTTGGCACAACTCTGGACGGAATCATAAGTGACAGCTCATTCGAAGACCTTCCGTAATAGTATCGATAGTTAAGAGATAGTGCTCTCGTCTGTATGAAATCTAATATCTTGAGAAAGTATTTGGGTGTCGACCTCCACACATGGGAACAATATTCCAGAGATGGTCTAATCTGGGCGTTATAGAGCAGTAAGGGCTGATGAGGTCTTTTTTGTTCTATAAAGTGCTCCAAGTTTTTGTGCTGCTGCCTTGGCGATTTTGATGACGTGATTACTCCAATACATATTGGTTTCTACTTTATACTCATCAAGCTTATGGATGAGGCCAGAGTCAGTATTTGTCCTGTCATTGATTAGTCAAGTCCTGCGGTGTTTGTTTTTTTGAGAAGAGAGCTGGTGGATTCTTTCCTGCGTTAAACTGGATATTCATATCCTCATTGATGCCAGCAACGAGCAGCGATCATTGGAGTCCGCGACATTGATGAGGATATAAGAGTGCTGTCATCTGCAAAGCTGTAAATAGAATTGCTTGTCCTGTCTAAGGGATCCTTGATATAAAGCAGAAACAGTGTGAGAGATAATATACACCCTTGAGGAACTGCGGCATTGATTTTAATTCCCTCCGAGACATGTCGTCAGAAATGTTACCAATACTAACTCGGATGCTTCGATCCCTTAAGAAATTGAAAGGCCATAGAAGCAGTACTGGTGGTAGTCCGTGTGCTGTCAATTTGCTTAAAGGCACACAATGAAAAATAACAAATCTTCGATGTGTTTACGTATTGCTCACATATTTAAGGTGAAATATTT
>MU184570.1:121616-140138 GCA_016904865.1 Pissodes strobi | reverse complement strand
AAACCTTTCATATTCAGATATTTCTGTTAGCAGACTTTACTCTATTTTGTAGGCGCATAACATATTGGTAAGTGATTATAACAACATAAGACAACCTCTTTTGCAATGAGCATACATATTTTGATTAGTTTCGTAATGATATAATCGGGAGGTGGCTATTCATTTACGAGTTATTTGAAACATCACCCTTGAAAGTCCAAAATCTGCTCTTACAAGATACAATATGGTCTATTAACACAAAAATCCTGAAATTTACAAGGTTTTAGAAAAGCATCGAAATTTCATGAAAGAAAATGGATATTAAAATTTGGATAAATTAGTTTTTTCTTTTTTAAGCTAGGAACTGAAAGGATGCTACTTATTTTTTTAATATGGAAACCCGATACTGAGAAGGTACCGGGTCGACTTTAATATTTTTAATTTAATGAATACTCAAAAGTAAAGTAATATGCCTCCTTTTTGGCCGCTCAAGAATGTGTTGGTTTGGGTTATTTTGGAATTTAATCTGTTACATTTAAAATTTAAAAGGGGAGCCACTAGAGCTTTAATTTTAAGAGTTAGAAAAAGCTCGTATTGCAACAGAGGCAACAGTGAAATTATTTTGGCTAAACCATCAGAATTTATCATCAAATAAAACAGATGAACATCGCAAATTTTACTAATAAAAGCAAGTTACTTTTTTTTAAGAAAAACATTTCTCTAATGTGAAGCAGCTATAAAAAATGTAGAATTAGGATCATACAATTACGGCCAATCAATTATTGTGAGCAATGCTCACATAAAACCTTAAAATGTACATAAAAGTCTAATTTCAGTATCTTTTAATTCACAATTATTGTTTCCTTCATTTTTAGTTTGGATTAAAAACTGCCCCCTACAGCGACAACCACGGATTAATTTTTCGATCGTTCGCATATCTATTTGAACAAATTCAAGCACAAACCGATACACACTTTGTTTTGAAAGCCAGTTATTTAGAAATTTATAATGAAAAGGTAAGTCATACATATTTTATTTGTAGAAATATATCTATATTGATAAAACTGCTAATTACTGTCCACAAGGCATTAATCATTTATATGTAGTAAATCTAATGTGTCATTTGCTCATTTGGGTTGCGTGTTAAGCCGGAATTACAGACGACGAGTTAGGAACAGGCTTCTAAAAATTCTCATGAATATTTCAATTGTCGCTAAATTTTTGGAAAAACCTACTAACAACTAATATTTATATAATTAATATATTTCGAATAATTTCTTACTTATTTCAAATTTCCTAACGCAGAAATAATAATAATAATAATAATAATAATAATAATAATAGTAATAATAATAATAATAATAATAATAATAATAATAATAATAATAATAATAATAATAATAATAATTGTGTCTACTAGAAGATAAAAAAATCTTCGTATTTTCCACAGTTCATCCCTAAAAAAATATATGTCGTAGCTGATCAAGTGGATACAAATAACTATGAAGTTTGTGGATTCAAAAATGTATTTTGAACCCTCTGTATAGGATAGATGTAGAATATTTGAAGGTTGTTTATTAATAAGCTTTATATTATTAGTTTCGTATTTATAGCTTCGTTTATAACTTTTTATCACATTTTTAGGTAGAGTATGCAAATTAATATTTGAAGGACCCGGTGCAAAATGTCAAATTTTCTAAGTTTCGAAAAAAACTAATTTAAAGTTTTATTTTGTTGCTGGAAATATTACTGTTGGAAATATTCTTCGATAGCAGTGAAAATATAATTTCCTATAAATAAGTATTATTGTGGCTTATTTTTAGAGAATTATGTTTTTTTTTTAATAGCTTTAGGCTCTTTTTCCTTTGGATTTCGTTAATAAATAAAGGTTAGTTAAAAAATATATATAACTTTAGATTACACAACAGAAACATAAAATTATTCGTAAATATCCGTTTCGAAATCCACTCCCTTCATTGTGTATTGTAGAGCGTGCAGCTGTTGTATTCTTGTCCATTTGAGGTTCTTTTAAAAAATCAGTATCTCCTGATATTACAAAACGCAGCAGGTGAATAACATTTTGATATCTAACGCTTTTTATTGGTTAATATTTTCCCCATATGTCAATACTGACTCTGCTGCAATTAGGTGACTTTGGCCAACTTTATATAGTTGATTACGGTAGGCTCGCCACAATAAGTTGATTTTAACTTTCGGCGATCTCATTTATGGAATTGTATATATCGCCTAGTGTCACGCTCCACCAATGAGATCCCATTAATGTCTAATAAATAAACTAATGGCAACTTAATCATCATCGATTTAAAATAAAATTGTGTTTTTAATATTTACTTATT
The DNA here is from genome assembly GCA_016904865.1 of Pissodes strobi. NCBI lineage: Eukaryota > Metazoa > Arthropoda > Insecta > Coleoptera > Curculionidae > Pissodes > Pissodes strobi. The sequence continues at coordinate 137,802 of MU184570.1, read as the reverse complement.
ATTAATTTTTAGGTTATAGATTTATTAAATCCAGGGTCTGCTAGAAAACCGTTAGCAGTAAGATGGAGTAAAAAAGCCCGTGGATTCTTTGTAGAAAACTTATTTACTGTGGATTGTGAAGAATTAGATGATCTTATAGCTGTATTAGAAGAAGGATTAAGGAATAGGTCAGTCGGAAGACATAACATGAATGATTATTCGAGGTGAGGAAAACGGGCATGTTTTATATCTTAGTTATTAATGAGTTTATGACAAAGCGTTTTTTCGTTGAGTGAATTTCGGTTCTGGGTTACGCCGGATTTAATCGGAAGAATCTTGCAAGCCAAACATGATTTTCTTCAAGGAAAATTTGTAGTTTTACTAAATTGAATAAACTGTGAGTGCTTAAAACTATCCATACAATTCAAGAATTATCAACTTTTCAAAGTAAGAGATTTATTCCGTTGGATGCAGGAAGTATTTAGGCTGAACCGGTACCAGAACTCATGATCGCCTAACGATATTTCCTAGTAAAAATAGGTCCATATATAATAACTTTTTTATTATTTATTTAGATAAAGAAAACCCATAAAAATAATAATTCCAAAAAATGCCCTTAGCTCAACAGGTTCTAAACCCAAATCATTTCCAAGTTCTTTCGCGTATTTATTAGATTGGGCAACAATTTCACTCAAGAAGAATTCTGTAAAAAAAACAAAGAAAAATAATCGAAGTGTTTTTCCAATACTGAACCATGTTTTGGGCCAAAGGCCTGGTTGAAATTCTCAGAAGAAAATATAATTGGATCATCAGCTTTATTGGTCCAAGAAAAATCTGAAAGTGAATCGGCAATATCAGCTTCTTCGTCACTTTCGACAGGAGTTCCATATCTGAAGAATATATCATGGCTATCTTCATCTGAAGGAGGCTCAAAGGCACTACTCTCGCTGTCGGAATTGTCATCGATTGTAGTCGTTGAAGTAGAGGCCTTACCTTTCCGTTGTTTTCGTGATGATTCCTTGTTACATGAAATAACTAATGCATCTTCGGCATCCAAATCTCCGCCTACGTCAGAGAATTGAGCTTGTTCATCAGTTATCTTTGATAACTGGTTAGATATTTTTTCATTGTCCAGAAGCGCCGCCATGTTCCTGAAAAAAAAAAGACTAGCTATAGAACTAACCCTAATAAATAAATTATAATATGTATATAGTATGTATGTTTACTGAAAGAAAAATGTTGATTTTTCGAACGAAATGCAAATATTAAGTTTGCCGAATGAAATGAAGGATATTGATATATTTTTTTAAGTATAGGGACTCTTGTAATATACTACTATCAGATAAGCATACGGCATATCCGTTTTGAATTATTTGTTTCCATTTAAAAAAAAATGATGTTATTTTTGCATTTCTAAAAAGGTTCCGAATTGTTGATAATTTTTTGCTCTTAAAACTATTTTTTCTTCAAACGTCAGTAAATCCGTCATTACTCGACTGTGTAGGCGGCCGTGAAGTTTCGTTTTTCCGCCGGAGCTTTACTTTTCGCTTTTCCGCCGGCGGAGGTAAAAGTGTTGTCATAGCAACATAGATACAATACAAACAGACAAAAAAATAAGGGTCAACAACTCAAGATTTATTAAACTACAATTTGTATTTATCACTCAATTTGTGACTGCATTTCTAAAAATCACTAATTTAGGAACAAATTGGATATTATTTAATCGAACTTACTCAATAACTGCTCATCAATACGGAATTAAAACGCAATCGGAGATGCAATCTTAAAAAAAAATAATTATTGTTGACAGTGTCCACTGACAGCTTTATGTTACATTACTATAGCAACAACCTGTGCCTATTTACCGACACCGGTCTAGGTCGCCTTGCGAACCCACTTTTCTTTAATAATAATTATTATTACTATTAAAACGAGAAGTTTTTGCATTAATTTGTCGACATTTGAAGAAAAAACAGCATATTTTATTTGGAGGAAAAGTTGCTTTTCATCCATATAAAATAATATACTATTGTTTCCTTTCAAAACGATATATTTGTCGTCTATTGAATTAAAGTAAGGCACTTCCTTAATAGCAGTTTCTAATCAGCATAAAACACGTAAAAACTAAAAAAACTCTTGCTGAAACAGCAACTAAAACAAAAAGTATCTTTGAATGCGCTCTTGGAACAATATATTCCCACCTGACGAAGTCGACCGCTCTCCCTGGCGACTCAATAGGCACTGAATAAAATTATTAAAATTAATTCTGGGCAGTGTTGCCGCTGGCATGAAATGAAATTATGTGATCGCTAAGCCAAAATTATCAGATTTTGATGTAGATTATGTTAAAACCTGAAGATGGCGGGACCAGCAAAATATATCTTCTGATTCGCCATTAGGTTCGCTATTTTGGAACCATCCGCCGAGTCCTCCCGCCTAACGAGTCCTGGGCTTGCGCGCACATGACAATGTTTACAATTACATCTGTATTTTTTTCACTTCATGCAAAAAAACAGGTCTTGCCGTCGGATTCGCACCCGGACCGCCGCGCCGTGTCACAAACACAGCATATCTAACCACTGCACCACGAGACCCGCTGGAAGCGATTCCTGAGACCATAAAGACATATATTAGTCAAAAATGTACTTACGATGCGTTCACAAGCCCAGTACTCGGATACTTCCTAAAAAAAGGTTTGCGATTCGCCGTTTATTAAAAGTTTAAAATTTTACCCCCACTTACGCCATGAACAAAGAGATGACGCCGAAAACAAGGCGATCTTACAGTGGCTTTGGTGATCTGTCATTGGCTTAAAGGCACTGTAGCCTGCAGCAATACTTCCTAAAGTATTGACTGTAGGCGATCTTAAAGTCACTGAATAGGTAAAGGTTAATCTTTTAAGGTGGGTATCCTCCAAAAAATAATTGCGAGCAAACGTTTGCAACTGTTTGCAGTTCTATTATTGAAAATCGTCTCAACCAGCCAATTATTCGCAAATAACTGTAGATACCCAAAAAAACAAAGCGCGCACACAAACAACAAATCCCTTTGATGTACCGATACCGCTCGGAACACGACCAAATGATTACAAACGTTTGCTAATACGCGTGATAATCCTCTCCAGCAAACATAAACAATTGCAAACGTTTTGCGCGCTCGGTGGATACGCACCTTTAGATGTCTCCCACTCGAATCGCTGGTTATAGTGGCTCTATCTTGTATAGAACTACTGTATCGGTGGTTTTCTACTGCCTCCCTCTATTTTCAAGTAATAAAAGCTAGGCATACAGTTAGAGAATATTTATACGAGATGGGGCCATTTAAATACTTTAAATCTTACCGTTGTTTGAATAAAGGAGTATCAAACAACGATCTTACAGAGCCTTTTTCTATAAAGCCACTGTATTAAATATCAAATTATATCATTGGAAGAATAAATTGTCTGTTAAAATTATGTTAAAATTGATAATTATGCCATCTTCAAATTTTGTATCAGACTGCTGGCAAAATTATGTTAAAATCTGATAATTATGTGACAATCGGCAACACTGATTCTGGGTTAAGTGGCGTCACGCCGTATTCCCACCTGCGCGGTAATATAATATCCCAATGCAGTTTAGCGCTACTTGTGGGTGGGAAAGTATTATCCCATAGACACTTAAAGGGTTAAATAAAGTCTATACGAAGTCAGTGTAAACGGCTAGGAAATTGGGGTACGATCAATTTCTTATAGATTTGCATTAATGTGCATGAAATCAAAATCAAAATCCTTATTGACGGCTCCTCGTTGATAGTCTACGTTGACTTGAGAAGTCTGTCTGCACAAAATGTGGGCGGTATTAGAAAACTAGCGTATTCCCTAATTGTTTTTAGAGTTAGAGCATTTAAATCGGATCAGCAGCGGATCTAGGGACGCGTGGACCTCAGGGCAAAATATATTTATAGGCCCCTACCCCTTGTATGTTATAAAGCTAAGTTAAGACATTTCTCATAGGTAAGGGTAAAAACATATTGGAGCAGTTCAACTCGCCGCGCCTCTCGACGTTCACATTGCCGAGCGGCGCTCATAGAACAAATTTATGCCTATACATAGTACAAAACATATTAAAGCTATGCTCCTTGCCGCGCACCTGGCTATACATCTCGCCGGAAATTCGTAAACAAAATATTTTGTTTTTTGGGGATGCAGTTGCCTAAAACTCGTTCTCTCATTGGTCATCTCAAGGTCACACTTTCTTGAATTAATCGCTCTCTGGAAAAGACTGCTGTTCTATTCTCTTTCTTGCAGTTTGTTTAAATTGACTTCTTCGTAGTTTGTAGTAAGCGAATGAATGAATATGAATAAAGAGCAATTAATTAGTGCAGTTTTCCAAAAACCAGAAATATGGGATCAGCGTCACAAATCTCATCATAACAGAGATATGTTTTGGACAAGTGTTGGGTTCAAGTCGCATCTACATGTGAAATTACAGGTAAATAATAAAAAACATTGCTCACACAATCACTTTCACTATCAGAACTTGACATTTTCAGTAGCGACTCGATAATTAATTTTCTAAAATGGCAACTTGAAATGCTCCGATATATTTTCGCAGAGGCAAGTAGCAATGCGCGGCGATATGCAGTGGCAACAGCGCGGCAAGATGCATGGCATGATGAACTGCTCCAATATGTTTTTACCCTAACTTCGCTGCGATATTGTATTCTATATTTAAAATGGATAGATCACGCAACCTTTGTTCATTCATTGTTGACCTGATGCAATTTTTCAACATTGACCAGTGGCGTATAGTTGACAAGTTCGTGGAGCACCACGCATGACGAGAGAGCCCCACCGATCTCCATAGAGCCCTTGAACGACGGGGGGCTTCAAAGATATATATTTTAAACAAAAAACTAGTGTACTTATTCGTTCCTATCATAACAAAAATAGTTTATTATTATTAGGCTCTTAGTCTTAGTCAATTTATGAAAAGAGGGCCTCCACACAATGATTTCACTGTTTTAGACTACGCCATTGTATACCATCCACTATATAATTATAATATCGTATTTATCAAAGTAAAGTAATTAGTAAGTAATTGAGAAATATAGATACATTCAATTGATTTTCTTAGAAATACAATTCGTTAGAGTCTTTAGGCTGAGACAAAAGATAAAACAATATGTAAAAATATAAATATTCTTAACAAGTAGGTACTTACGTTACCTTTTTTTATATCTTCTGCCTGAAGCAGCTACAATATAAGTCTGAGCACTCCACTTACTAATATTATTTAATCATGCAAACAAACTATTCCAAGTATCAAGTATTTGATATTTGCTCTCAAGTAAATGAAAATGCGGTCTACTGGGAATAGTGGGAATCACAGTAGTTAATATTCGGTGGCTGGGTCTGGGAGTTGCCAAATTTAACGCTCTCAGGCTCTCAACGAATATTAGGCATGGGCGGTATGGTCGATATATTTCATCAGTAGATACGTATGGGTATCTATACTGTGACTTTATTGAATGTAGCTTAATTATTATTTCATTATTTTTGGTTTGCATATTTGATGTTTTACCATTTTATTTACTTCGATACAAAAATACTTTATAATCCGCGGCATCGTGGGGCCCTTCTGAACCTTGGGCCCCAGGGCGGCGCACCGAACTGCCCGGTGATATGTCCGCCACTGAATCGGATAATTTTAACGACAGTCAGTGCTGTACCGCGTGGTTTCAGTGTACGCGTTTGACAAGGTTGTTTTGTTAGTTTTGTCAGTATTTGCTTTGTACTTTGTTCTTGTTTTTGTGATTGTTGTTGATGTGTGTATTTTACCTCTGTTTTTGTTACATAACTTTGTTGTTTTTGGAAATCAATATTTAGCTAATCAAAATGGCGTTCTGGAGACCTTTCGATATTTCTGATGGTGAATCGGAATCTGAAAATCCCAAAACCAATGCCGTTGCAGTGCTTTTAGAGTTTCGTAATAAAGACTTACCCAAATACAAAGAATTATTTTAAATATGTATACATGTTTGAAAACTGATAATCATGAGGCCTCAGAAAATTAAATAGTAAAAAGAATTTGTGAGGTTACTAAACTTTCACGCTCTACAGTTTATAAAATGATTAAGGTAGGAGATATCATTGACCATTCTTTAAGGCGAAAGAGATCCGACCAAAAGCTAAAAAAAAATGATAATGCTTCCAAAGAAGTTAAACGCCGAGTAGTATATCAATTTTACAAAGAAAGCAAAGTCGCGACATTGGAAATGATTCGAGAAAAATTATCGGATTACCAGAATTATGAATACAGATCTCTCCACACTTTGCGTAATATCTTACTCAATTGCGGTTTTAAATATAAAAAATTGGATAAAAGAATGGTTATCATGGAATCGCATCGCATAGTTGCTCGCCAGCAAGCATACTTACGCAAAATTCAGGAATATCGCCAAGCAAAAAGGGAAATAGCGTATTTAGATGAAACATGGTTTGATACACATGTCGTACTTGAGAATGGTTGGGTAAATGATAGCAGTAATTGCAAATTAAACGGGCCTTGTTCTCGCGGCAAACGAGTGATTATACTGCATGCAGGAAGTGATAAGGGCTTTGTACCCAATGCTTTATTATTTCCTGCCAAAATATAAAGCACTCTTCGGCTGATTATCATGAAGACATGACCGCCAGTCTATTTGAAAAGTGGTTTATCGAACAATTGCTGCCGAATATTCCCCCAAATTCCGTTATTGTAATGGACAATGCATCGTATCATTCCCGCCTTCATAGCAAAGTTCCCAATAGCAGTAATAAAAAGGACGATATTCACAAATTCATGGAGAGTAAAAATATGGAAATTCCTCAAAAGGCGACAAAAAAGTGTTATTGGAAGCTATTAAAAAAATAACTTTACAAAAGAATATGGCATTGACAAATTATGCGAAGCACATGGTCATACTATTTTGCGGCTTCCCCCCATTATTGCGTATTTAATCCGATTGAGATGATGTGGACTGCCATTAAGAAAAAACTTAGAAAATATAATCAATCGCTAACTAACAGTGATTTCGTACTAGGAAATATAAGGACAGTAATTGATGAAGTAAACGCAAGTGGCATTTGGATGAACTGAGTCCGTCATGTTATAGAAAAGGATGGCGAATATTGTATTTTACCGGCCATTAAACCCCATAATAATAACGCCAAATCCAGATTCCAGCTCTGCGGATTCAGATAGTGACTTTTCATGAATTTCTCAGGTGAGTGAAACAAAATCATATAATCCTACTTTTTCTTATTAACTTTTTATGTAATGCTGACATAAAAAAGGTACGTTTAAGACCCAATTAAGCATCAAGGAAACGTTGTTTAAAATATTATGTATTATACCTATGTATAATTATGAAAAATATAATTAATTCAATATTTTTCCATTTCTACCGGTCGCGTCGCACGCCTATGTCGAATTATTCAAAGGAAATGCCGTGTGAATCGAGTTTTGATATCTTGGCGTTTACACTGACTTCGTATAGACTTTACCATATAATTAATATAACTTGACTGCCTTAGTTTATAAGAGTCAGTTTCCAAGTAGATTTGAAAAAAAGTCCTATTTTGTAAGGCTGTTTTTTGAAGGCTTTTATAGAGTTAGTATGACTAAAGATTGTTAGTTAGTTCATAAGATTAAAGTTATTGGGTGTTAAGTTTGGAGTTTTGTACCAAGTGCAGAAAACATATTTACTTTGATTTTTACAAAAAAATTTACTTCAGAATCTAAAGTTTTGTACTTTTCTACTGTTTCAATAAAGATAATTATCGAAAATTGAATTTGTTTGAGTTTTCTTCTAATAAAAGATGCTTTTTTAAAACATAAAACGTGGGCAAAGTAGTCATATTGTGCTTGTGCGTAAAATATACTTTTTACGTCCGGGCAAAGTTGACCTTTACCAGTACACCTTTGCCCACCATCCTTTTATTGTTTTTCTCGAATATTTAAATTGTTTTAATAAGTACATACTTTTAGTTATTTCTCAAAATAATTTTAGAGCTGCAATAACTAAGTAATAAAAAATATATATTGAACATAGAATTATCTGGGCAAAGTAAAGAGATGGTAGGCAGCTAAACAAAGAGATAAAATCAGAAATAAAAAAGCCAAGGAACGGTTGATGAGAGAAAAATGCAGAGAAATTGAAGAACTGGAAAGTAGGCACAACATAACCCAAATGCACAAAAGGGTTAAAGAGGTAGCTGGAACATACAAGAAATAACAGACTCCGACGCTTTACGACGAATCAAACCAGTCCATTCTTAATAAAGAAGAAGTGAAAAACACCTGGGAGCAATACATAGGAAATCTATTTAGTGACGAAAGACCACCCCTACTGGACACTCAAGGCGCCAGGGACGGACCGGAAATACTACAGGCGGAGATAGTTCGCGCTATTTCTTCGGCTCAAAACAAAAAATCCCCTGGCCCTGATGGAATTCCAATAGATTCTAAAACTTATTGACGGCGACAACATCGGACAAATTACAAAATTATTCAACGCAATTTACGACACCGGAATAATACCAGAGGACTGGCTAAATTCAACATTTGTGACAATCCCCAAAAAGACGCATCCTAAAACTTGCGGAGACTATCGACTAATTAGCCTGATGAGCCACCTGTTGAAGACCTTTCTGCGTATTATACATGCCAGGATACGAGGGAAGTGCAAGTTTGATCTGGACGACGCTCAGCTGGGATTCAGATATGGGTTCGGAACACGAGAGCCTCTTTTTGGAATCAATGTCCTACTTCAAAAATGTAGAGATCAACGAAGAGATATATTCGCCTGCTTCATCGACTATGAAAAGGCCTTCGACAGGGCACGCCACTCAAAGCTGATGGAAATACTGCGCCAGACTCAACTGGGCAGCAAAGATATTAGGATAATTCAGTCCGAAGTTCGGACGGGATCGCTGAGGACGTCTGGCGTGGAAATCCGAAGAGGAGTTCGTCAGGGCTGCGTCCTCTCACCCCTCTTATTTAATCTATATTCAGATAAAATCTTTTAGGAAGCTTTAGAGGACACAGAATATGGAGTGAAAGTCAACGCCATCCTCCTGAACACAATTAGTTACGCAGATGATATCCTGGATTTCTGTGATAGCATGGAGGGTCTCCAACAGTTAATTAATAAAGTAAGTGCAACTGGAGTGGAGCAGGGACTGAACATTAACGTCAGCAAGACTAAATTTATGATATTCAGCCGAGAGGGACATAAGAATGCTCGGCTGTGCCTCAACGGCTCGATGATTGAGCGGGTAAGCCGGTTCAACTTAGGCAGTATAATCACGGAAAGCTTAGATCCTGACGTCGAGATCCACCTATAGAAGTGGCAAGAACGACGTTTAAAAGAATGAAATCTCTATTATGTAACAATGATCTCAATCCCAAGCTTCGACAATGCATGGTGAAATGCTATATTTGGTCGGCTCTCCTCTATGAGGTGGAAAGCTGGACCTTAAAGGCAGCCCTGTTTAATAGATTGGAGGCATTAGATATGTGGATTCATCGAAGGATGCTGCGGGTTTCTTGGACCGATTTGCTGACCAACGAAGAAGTCTTGCAAAGAGCCAGAACAGAACGACAATTGCTAACAACAATAAACTGTCGCAAAATTGCCTATCTGGGCCACATATTGCGTGGAGAAAAATACCGCCTTCTACAACTCATTCTCAACCCAAACTTATCAAAGTGGTCAAAGGGCGACAGTACCCCCGTACCCTCTATTCAACCTACAAAACTTGGAGCCAACACAATAACCGGGAACATATAAAGGCTCATCTGGCTTAAGCCAATGTTCTGTCCATAGAACAATATCAGGATAATTTAAACTATCTAAAATAACAAAAAGTTCGTCAATTTTATTGCGAATTGACTGGATATTTAAGAGCAAAATTGAAATGCTCGTGTCATTTTTTAATCTAAAAAAGAGTTGTCAGAAGCAGATTTGTCAGAATCCAGACATACAGGCGTAATTCCAACAACCAGCCAAAAGAGTCTTGGTCCATTGTTGGTGAAATAACTGGGAGAGTTTCCAATAATATCAAAATATCCAACATTAATGCACGCGACCTCAATAATTACTACTGCACAGTTGCTGACAATCTGACGAAGGACTTGCACCCTGCAACTGACCCTCTATCTTATCTCCCCAACGCCCATGTTCCTGAGACGTTTTATTTTTCTCCGACTACACCTCAAGAAGTGGATGAAACTATCAAATCCATGAAAAACAGGAGGGCTGCTGGTGAGGACGGAATTTCCTTGAACATAATGGCTCAGTTACCAATGGATGCCATTGTTGCGTTGTCTTCCGCCATTGACGTATCATTTGAGACGGGGATTTTTCCGTCTAGCCTGAAAGTTGCCAGGGTCATTCCCCTCTTCAAGGGAGGTGACCATGGTTCCCCGTCAAATTATAGGCCGATTTCTCTTGTTTCCACACTATCGAAACTGGTTGAAACCCTTGCGCGTAAACGAATTACTTCTTTCTTAGTTAAACACAAGATAATAAATCAACACCAGTATGGTTTTCAACAGGGTAAGAGTACATCTGGTGCTATGTTTGATCTCTTATCGAATTTATTTCGGGGTATCAACAGAGGGGAGACCTCCGCGGCAGTGTATCTGTGACTTATCTAAAGCGTTTGATTGCGTGAGCCACGGTATACTGCTGCGGAAACTATCGGTTTATGGCTTCCGTGGTGTGGCTTCTGAGTGGTTTCAATCCTTTCTCTCGGATCATGTTCAGTTTGTGTCTTTGGGGGGTGTTTCGTCCAGTAAGCAGAGTGTTCCATGCGGTGTCCCTCGGGGCTCTGTCTTGGGACCTACGTTATTTCTAGTCTTCATTAACGATCTTCTTCAGCTTGACTTGTCTGATTCCATCACGGCATTCGCGGATGATGCGTCTGTATCATAGGGTGGTCACGACGTAGACCAACTCAGGGCTGATATGTCGTCCGATATCTATAAAATTAAGGAATAGTGCTACTCTAATTTTCTCTGTCTAAACTTGTCGAAGACTCACATTCTTGGGTTTAACTGTATGGTAAACAACATTGAGATAGGTAATCATTCTATTACTTCTGGTGATAATTCTAGGTTCCTTGGGCTGATTTTGGACGATAGCCTAAGGCTTCCGCATCACATTCTAAAATTAAATAAAAAGTTGGCCTCTGGCTGCTACTCTATCCGTATTACCTTCCAAGAAATGGGGAAACACTTCGCCCGTAACATTTATTTTGCGAATGTTGAATCACATCTCAGATATGCCCTTCCATTCTGGGGTGGCTGTTCAAGGTATTTATTCCAATCAGTCTTCATCCTTCAGAAAAGAGCAGTGAGAAACTTATGCAATGCCCATCCTAGAGCTCATTGCAAGCCTCTTTTTATTTCCAATAATATACTAACCCTTGCCTGTTTATTCATCTTAGAAACTGCTTGCCTTATTCATAAAAACAAAACCGATTTTCCTAAGCGCCAACTAATCCATTTCACGAGACAGATAGACCATGTGCCCCTACTTATCCCTCGCCTGAGCCTCATTAGAGACTCCTTCATTTATAATGGCTTAAAAATATATAACCACCTAAGCTTGGAGATGAGACGTAGCGTAAATCTGAGGATGTTTAGGAAGAAGTTGAAAGACCGGCTGTTGTCGAAGGCATTTTATGGCATTGACGAATTCTTTAAGCAGGATAGTATTTAGATATGCTAGGTGTGCCATGTATTACTTAGTATTCTGTTAAGTGTGGTACTTTTGTACTTAGGGTATATGTATTTGTGTCAAGATTCAATTGACTACAAAATTGTGTATGTGTCAAAATTTTAATCATGCTTTGTCAATAATATTTATTCATTGTAATAATCCTTGGACAATAAAGCACTTTCATTCAAAGGAAAAATAGAAGGAAAAAGAGGTGTTGGTAGGAGGCAGATGTCGTGGCTAAGAAACACCAGACAGTGGATAGGAGTTCATGAAGCTGGTGAGCTTTTCAGGTTGGCAGAAGATACAGAAGCACTCTTCATAGTAATCGCCAACCTCTAAAACCGGAGGACCGGGCAAGGCACATGAAGAAGAAAGGCAAAGTAGGAAATTGAAATACCTTATGATGAATGAAAAGACATGGCTGAAGACCCTCCAGCTTTATATTTGGGGAGAATCCAATTTAAAAAATATATTGAATAATTTTCGTATATAAACATTATTTGACTTATTTCGTCAGACGATTCTTTAAATTTATTCGTGACATACACGAATTTATACGTTCGGTAGGAAACTACAAAAAAATTACTAAACTGTCTTAAAGAAAGGAAGCTTCTTTGGGGCTTTTATTTCACATGGGTTCTTGTGCACTACCAAAAATGTCTTATTATTGAAACACCAGCCTAGTGTATTTTGCAACATGAATTTTTGGAGCCCAGTTATGAGTCGAAATCGCTTTCAATGATTTTAATGCACTTTTTTGAGTTTAGAGAGAATCCATTGGTATTGATAACAGATGATAGACAATATAAAATACATGCAGTGTTGTCTCACACCAATAGTGTAATGCAAAATATTTCCACGCCAAACATTTTTTTTTGTATTGGTGAATCCATGATGCTATGGTGTGGAATACTATCATTTCGTCAATATGTACATCAAACACGGAAACATAAACATGCAGTAAAGCTCTATGACTTATGTGCATCCATTGGTCTAGTCCAAATAAATCACAATTTATTGTGGAAAGACAGAAACGTTAGAACATAAAAGTATAGATAAAGGGTACTCTTAGGAAAATATAGAAAAGGCAACCCAAAATGTGTAATAAATCAAACCTTGGAGATCTTACCTGCAAGCGAAATCAGTCAATTGTGGCATGCAAGTAGAAGGATAAGGGGTACGTGCTTATAATTTCAAATAAGCACAGACTGCACATCGTAGAAGTATGCAATCGTTATGGAAATGTGCAGTCTCTATAACTATCATTATTTATGATTACAATAATGGAATGTCTGGCTTTAACAGGTGGGATTAAATAATGTCTTATTACTCTGTACTTAAAAAAAAAACAATAAGATGACCCAAAAAGGAGTACTACACATTTATGAATTCTGTATTCATAATGCATAGGTACATTTTGTATCAAAAATTACAAAACCAAAAGATAGTTCTTTAAGAAACTGAGACGAATTTGTTGTTTTGATTGGAGATAATATACCAAATCCTAAAAAAAAAGTTTAGGGCTACAGAATTTCATTACTTATAAACTATACCACCAACTGAAAAAAGCAACGGCCAACAAAACCATATTAAATATGTATTACTCAAAATAAGAAGCGACGTAAAACTCACGTTACTATTGCACACTTTGTAAACAACGTTGGTCGTTTTGCACATGTAAAAATGGAATGGTTTTTAGATTTCTCTAAAACACAATTGATCTTTTGTGAATACCCTTCTATTTTACACGAAAATTACTATCTCTTTCGAGAACCTCAGAATATTTCGAGGGTTGAGCTTTTGTAGATCTCCAGGTGCCACAAGGGCATTTTCGAGATGCCTTAACCTTTGGCGAGTGCCTGACAGTCGCAGAGTAGGAGCTCTGACATTACAGCCATAGTTTGGCAGAATCTGCAGTGGTTTTCCCCATTTTCTTGAGGTGGTACCTCCAGGGGCAATGTCCAGTGAGAAGGTCTACGATCAGTTTTATCTAATATTTTTGTAGCTTGAGAAGCTTTCTTGCAATGTTTATCTTTCCGAATTTATTCCCAATTTCTGAGTTCATTCTTTACCTAGCCTCTAGTGATACTACAGGATGGTTCAGGCTCGCAAAAGGCAGTCTGTGCACCATTCCCTGCGAGCTGGTCAGCGGCTTCGTTGCCTTCCACACCCTCGTGCCCTGGTACCCATATTAGGGTGAGTCTATTTCTGTTTGCCAGTTGATCTGCAGCCATCCGACAATCCCTCACTAGACGGAAGTTGATTTTGCTAGATATTAGCGCTTTTAGGGCTACTTGACTATCTGATAGGATTTAGATCTTTGCACCTCTTAGGTATTTTTGGCACATCCAGAGATGGCTATATTGATAGCATTTAGTTCTGCTTGAAAGATTGTGGGAGTATTTCCTAAAGGTGCAGAGATTTGACACCTAGATCCGTAAACTCCGTGCTTCTTTCATCTTTGGTTCATCTTTATACCAGACAAGTGATCCCCTCTCTAGTTGTTTTAGAATTTCCCCTGTAGTATTGCGGTCTTCAATTGCCACTACAAAGAAGCGATCAAAATGGAGTTTTTGTTTCCATTGCATGGGAGGGTTTGATCATCGCCTCTATCTGGATGTCCTTCAGAATTTTAAGGTGACCAGTTAGGTTTCCTGACTTTAGTTTCGTGTCTGAGTGATTCTATACGCACTGCGATGCAAGTGCATCCCAAAATCAACTCAAAAAGATAAAAAATACCCAGTGTGGTATATTAAAGAAATAATTACACTTATTAAGCAAGAATATAAGCTTTTTTTAACTAAAACATATAAGTCACACTACTGGAGGCTCAAATATCTCATCATGAAGCAAAATGTGACAGCTAAAATCAAACATGCCCACTCCAACTACCTTCACGACGTTGAAGCTGCCTTAAGGACTAACCCCAGGGCATTTCGGTCTTACGTAAAGAGCGAGAGAGCGCCTCCTCACATTCTGGGGGAGATGTTTCTTGATGCAACGGAGTATTTGGGGTTCCAAAGAGTGGCTGACGGTTTTGCAATTTTTTTTAATCGGTGTTCATTGATGATGCTGATGTGTGCTGCGGGACTGCGACTCCAATGGTATCTTTTTGCAGCAGGCCAATCTCCGTTGATGAAATTACGAAGGCAGTTGGGAAAATCAAACCTAATAGGGTTATTGGTCCTGATGGAATTCCGAGCTTTATTCTGAAGGGCTGCCTTGATCATCTGTCAAAACCACTTAGTTTTCTTTTTAATCTAATTCTAAAAACGTCTTCTTATCCACATAAATGGAAATCATTCCTATTTTCAAAGCTGGTTCAAGAGATGATATAAAAAAATTATCGGCCAATTAGTATCATGAGTTCAATTTCCAAAGTCTTTGAATTGGTTATATTCGAACGCCTCTTTGATGAGGTTTCTGGCCGTATTACATCATGCCAGCATGGTTTTCTGCCTAGAAAATCAACTTTTACAAACTTAGCCTCCTTCTGCCAATACATCCAAGAAGCTATACATTGTAAGTTTCAAGTGGATGTTATATACACTGATATGGAAAAGGCATTTGACAGGGTGAGACATTGCGTGATATTGGCATCTCTCTCCATATATTGTAAATTTGATCAAGTCTTACCTGAGTCATAGGTGTATGTGGAAGTTAAAGGGTGCAGGTCTGCAGTATTCACCAGTACCTCTGGGGTCCCCCAGGGCTCCAATCTTGGGCCGCTCCTATTTTTGATAGCTATTAATGGCTTAATGAGTAACATTAAAGATGCAAGGGGGCTACTGTTTGCTGACGATTTCAAGTGCTTTTTTCGGGTCGACAGCATCAGTGATTCTGAGTCATTGCAAAATGACCTCTGGGGGGTGGCAAGCTGGTGTGATGCGTACGGCTTTAGCCTTAATGTAAGTAAATGTGCGTGTATGTCATTTACCTTGAATCATGGTGCTATTGAATATGACTACTCTTTAAATAATAATAAGCTTCCTAGGGTAACTGAGCAAAAGGATCTCGGAGTCATTTTTGATTATAAATTGTCCTTCTCTAGTCACATAGTAACCAAAATTGAAAGAACCACCAAAGAGTTTAATTTCGAGGTCAGCCTTCATCTTTTCGATAGCCTTGTTCTGCCGATGTTGGAGTTCGGTAACATTATTTGGTCCCCGTATTACAGTATTTGGATAACACTTATCGAGAGGGTGCAGAGAACTTTCCTGAAGCGCTTGTATTATAGGAAATATGGTGTGTATCCCCGCAGAGGTTGTGACAACGATTACTTGTTGTGAATCTTTGGGAGGCTGTCCCTAGAGAAAAGAAGAATTAAACTACTTTTATGTACTTTAGTGCAAATATTAAAAGGGAATATAGATTGCCCGGATATTCTGAGCCAGCTGCCTTTTTCAATAAATAATAATAATAATAATAATAATAATAATAATAATAATAATAATAA